>PVJX010032635.1:0-20276 GCA_004027295.1 Dolichotis patagonum
CTACTTTGTATTGACTGATTTTATTTAAATCTGTTGTGATGGATAGCATCAAGTCTAAGAGTATAGGCAACTACACTGAAGATGACAAGATTCACTAAGATACCCACTCTGGTTTGATTATTACTTGCTTTTGAAGTCTTATAATGTCTCTAATGCTTCGTTTTTATTAATGTTGTTATACTCTGCTGAGACACCATGGTAACCATTGTAGATCACCTTGTATTGCAGTTTTATGTGACTTTTCTGCCTCATGCTTTTCTAGGAGTTGTTTTGTTTTATCTTGCTTTGTTTTGTTTTTCTCTCTAATACAGTAATGATAGATATACATGTAGAGACTCATGCATGTGTAGAGCTTATAACAGTTTACGAGAACCAACTATATAACACATGTTGAAGTGAACAACTACTTTGAAGAAAAAGAGACATTACAATACCCAGTGCTGACTCCATAATGTCATGATGTGAAGTCCAGCAAAACTATCATTTTTTGTTCAAAGTGATCTTAGCTTGCTTTGCCTTGTTTAAGTTCAACACACATTAAGGTATGGACAGCTGTTTTGAGGAGAATGAGAGACACTATGACAGCCATTCTTGGCTTCCTTAGTGTCTGGTCTTGAAGACCTGTAATGCCCTCCTCGTCCTGCTCAGATCAATTCCATACTAGGTTGTTTCATGTGAATTCCCTATATGTGACAATATGGGCAACTATTTGGAAGAAAACAGGAGTCAATATGATAGAGAGTGAATATCTCTGATTGTCTAGTTTTGAAATTTTTATCTCTTACATTGCTTTCTTGTGATCCACTTTGTTCTGTTTTGTTGTGTTTAATTTTACCCTTTTGATATAATTGCATGTATATTTGAGTGGGTAAGATGGATGACCATATTGCTGTTTTTGTCAGATCATGGAGCAGAGCTGTTAACAGTCTCACTGTTTGAATGTCTACTTTATATGTTTTAACTTTGTAATTTGAACAACTATTTCCAAAAAGTCAGTATGTAATTTGTCAAGTAATAATTTCTTAGGTTTTTTTTTGTTGTTGTTGTTTTCCTTTTTTCCTTGGAATACTGTATTGTCGCTACCCTTTATTCTGTTTTGTTTTTTTCTCTTTAAATAAAATTATTTTAAAAAATAAAATAAAATAAAAACTAATTTACATAGAGGAACAACTTTATATAGAATATGTTAGCTTAGCAGTTTCAGGAAAAATTGGTAGAAAAAAATGTTTCATAGTGCATTGATCCCTACAATTCCACAAGTAGAAGTGATCTATGTTTTACAGGCTGTATTTTAATATCTCTAGTTAAAATATAATATCTTTAGAAAAGGAAGTGAATTGACTTGTGGAGTGTATGTGTCCATGTGTATGTATTTTAAAAGAGAGACGATACACTGAAATTTGTACTCATTTTTTTCCTCTCTATATTCTTTCACATGACAGTGCCACTTGTCAGCCAGAAGACTCTATTTGCCTTAGGGAGAATTAGAATCACTATAAAAATCAAGAAAGAAAGGTTTTGACTTCTAGAATGATTTTTTTTTCTTTTTGGTGGAGTTACTGGGGATAGAACCCAGGCCTTAACACTAAGCTATATACCTACCCCATTTTTTTTGTTTGAAACAGGGTCTCACTAAGTCATTAAATTGCACAGGCTAGGTTCAAATTTGCAATCCTCCTGTCTCAGCCTCCCAACATATTCGGATTACAATCACGTGCCACCATACCTGTCTTCAGAATAAGATTTTAAGAACCTATAGAAATATAACAGTCTTGAAAATCTGTAAGTTTGATGGAGAAAAAGAATATCTAAAGCTGAACATACTTTCTTTACAGCTGTCAATCATTTCAAGCTCAGAAACTATAAATGTAAAAAAGTGTATTTGAAGCTAAGGAATTGCAGGTCGGGAGATACAGATTCAGACAGCTCTGGAACAATGTCATGAGGAAAAGAGAAAAAGTGGGAGTTTAAATTCACACAGCCATGTGATAGAAGACCAAAAAAGAATGCATATGCTTAATAATAATGCTCATAAAACAAGAGTCAGCTTATGCATTTTCAGTCTCTGCATGTCATGTAATTACTAGTCTTTCCATGTCTGTAATCCCAGCTACTCCGGAGGCTGAGACACGTGGATAGCAAATTTGAGCCAAGTCTGGCCAACTTTATCTAGTCTTTCCAAATGCCTGCAGTGGAGGTGACTGAAATTCACATTCCTAGGTAGAAGCTTGAGACATGCCTCATCTTGCTGCTTTGGTAGCCTTCCTACTACATATTTAATGCTCTGTGAGTATTGCTTTAATTGTAATTTTCTTTTATTTCACACATATCACAAGATAAACTAGCATGACCAATCATAAATTTACTCTAAGTCATTGGCAGGAATAATTTAGGTTGTTCCAACCAGAAAGAAAAGCTTACGCATCAGGTGCTGTTTTGTGGTTATATTTATGATGGGGCTGTGAGAATTAATAAGACAGTGTGCCTGAAGCATTTAGCACAGTGCTCAGCATGTGATAAACATGATCATGTACATACACATTACTGTACTTGCTACGCCACATAGCACATTAAATATCTTCTCTCTACTTGCCCATTCCACTCCCACTAGATTACAAATGGATTGGTGCTATCCCTCACTTCATCTTCAGCTCCTACTGCAAGCTTGCTGCTCAGTAAATATTTGTTGAATGTGTGAGCCTCACTGATTTCAGAATCAAATTCATTTTCTTGGTTGATACTTTGTTACATTCTCAGCATGGGAGCCTGAGCAGCATGTGACAGATCAGTAATAATAGACAAAGAAGGTTTGCTGTAAGAGAACACACTGTCCTTGCTCTTTGCTACCCATTAGCATGACACCATCATTTCAAACACCGGTCTTTTGTTGGATATATATATATATATATATATATATATATATATATATATATATTCTGAAATTAATCATTGAAGTTTTAGGTTGGACTTACTTCAATGAGGTTTTGTGGGGTTTTTTTCTTCTTTCTTCTTGAGATGATAAAATAATAAGACAGGAAATATATGAAGGATTCTCTGTCCTGTGAGATGTAAAGTGAATGACATCTGGATGTGTTAGACATTCCCTTACCTGAAGACATGCATGGGTCAAATCATCTCTGAAAGCACCTTCAGCTCTCTTATCTTATGATTCTATTAGCCAGTTAATATTTTTCCCAAAACTTGTTCTTAGCAACTGCCTAAAAACATTGTTGTATCTTCCTTATCATGAAATGATATGACACTAATCTAATACCAGACACCATTCTTCCTGTTTCACCAACATTGCTTACTTGACACCCTGAAGGCTCATTCAGATCCCCTCTTACCTGTTCTTGAGCTAAACAAAGACCATCCTAGGGTTTTAAACTAATATCTGTCACATGCTCAGTACTTATGAAAATTCTACCTGGAGTTACAGATACTTCATTCAACAGGCCTTAAATTCCTCTTTTGTAACATCCAAACTATGTGATGTTTTGTTGTTATAAACAAAATCTATTACTCACTGTAAGGACCAAATTAAGAATCTGGGTATCATCGAATTTCAAAATGTCTGAAAGTGCCCCACACTAGTGGCAAGTCAACTTTCCTCACTAGCATAGAATGAGATCACTGAAACTTCAAGGACAGAGAAGGAAGAGACTCCTTAGAGCCAGAGGGTCAGGATGACCTGGTAGCTCATTTCCTTTCTACCCCTAATCTCTTTACCCTATAAAAGAGACATTAGAACTAATTTTTCAAAGGCAACTTATTAAATGTTATGGCTTTATAAAGTAGCTGACTTGTCTCTAGGGAGAATTAGAATCCCTGTGGAGCCTCAAAGTCTTGAGCCAAAGGTAGCTCTTTTTCACTTTTGCCTTCACTGGGTATGAGTCTTTGTACTTTATGAATCAAGTGAACACCATGTGGTGATAGTAGCAACAACCGCCACTACTGGTGTGTGATACATACCAGGTTCACGATAGGTAGTGCCACACACAGCACAGTCCTCCTAATGGCAGCCCTGGAGCTGTGAGATGCTGCAGTCTGGCATTCTTAGAACCACACATTCTTAGAACCACACAGGGTGGTATCATTGTTCTTATTTACAGATGAGAAAAAAGGTTCATCCAAGTAACCAAATTGCCCAGGGTCATACAAGTAGTAAAGAACAAAGCTGGACCTGGAATTTAGGTCTGATAACAAAAGGATCTGCTTTTGTCAGGAATTGGACTCCCTGTTGTGGGATTAGAAAAATCAGGCAGTGGCCATGCATGATGGCACATACCTGTGATTCTAGCACTAAGGTGGCTGAAACAGGAGGATTGCTGTGAGTGGAGGCCAGCCTGAACCACGCAGTGAATTCAAGGCCTGAACTACGGAGCAAGACTTTGCCTAAAAAAAGAACCTTAAAAAAAAATAGCAAGTGGCCTGGTCTTTAACAACCTTGCAATTGGAGAAAACAAGACAGATTCATGTAAAATTAAACTGCAATGAAATATTGAAACAATGGCTCAAGTCAAAAGAGAAAATGTGTTACAAGGCAGAACATGATTAACCACTAAATGGACTACTAGGCAATAATTGGTACAAGCATTTAGAGGAATGGGATCTATGAATATTTGCAAGATTTGGTAAACATAGTCCAAGTGTTAGGAATCTCTAAATAACTAAAACTGGAGGCAGCACAAAGGCCAATTATGAGAAAAATATATGACCTTCTTTCTACTGAAAAGAAACCAGCTGTTACTTATAAAGAAGGAAGAAGACAAAGGCTCCATAGCAAAAATTTCAAAACTTTATGAGAACGATTTGATGTGGTTTTTAAAGAAAGCTTGTTACCCTTCGGTATGATAGTGAACACCTGTAAACTCAGCACTTAGGAACCAGCAGCAGCAGGATCATGGGAAGCCCCAGGACAGTGTGGGCTGCACAGCGAGTTTTCTCCAATCACACCTCAGACAGTCCCAGCTACTCCAGTGGTTGAGTTGGGATGACCTAGGAGTTCATAAATATATTTTAGTCTCAGTGTCTCTAGAGTTTTTATTGTGAAGTTCATTATTAAAGCTTTCTGAGCTTTATTCTTAATATACATGTATTAAGATACCAAATTATAACACATATGCACACACTTCTGTACCAAAACTTATGTACTTTATGGAACTCACTGTTAACTTTTTGTCACTGTAATCAAATACCTAAGAAAAATAACTTAGAGGAGGAAATGTTTATCTTGGTGCATGATTTCAGAGGCTTCAGTGCATGGTCAGCTGACTCCACTGCTTTAGGTCTGAGGTGAGGCAAAAATACCATGATGCAGGCAACCCGCTCGGGACCCCTTCTGTCTCTCTTCAGACAGAAGCTTTCTCTCAATAAATATATTCTAAAAAAAAATCATGATGGAAAAATTAATAGCAGCTGAGCAGAGAGAAGGAAAGAGCTTGAGAATAGTGCACCCTTCAAAGGCACCTCCCACCGACTTACTTCCTCCAACTAGGCCCCACCTTCTAATAGACCAGCTATGAACTCATTGATGGGTTAGTCCACTTATGATATAACACCCTTAGATGCCAGCCACCTCTCTAGTCATCTCAATCCAATTAAGAGTAACCACCATAATAAATAAGTGACTGCAAAAGAATAATTAAGATATTAACAGATTATCTTGTATACCCCTTGGAATATCACACCATACTTTGGAGATCCTTGTTTTGAGATCAGAAACCAGCCAACTTTTCTATAAAGGATCATATAGAAAAATTTATTTAAGCTTTTGTAAACCACAGAAAGCCTCTGCAGCAAGTTTTTTGCTTTAAAAAGAAACAGTTCAAGCAACTCTTTAAAAACATAAAGCAGTACTTAGCGCTCCAGGGCCATACGAAAGTCAGGCTGTGGCTATAGTTTGCTCATCCTTGTTTTAGATTGTAAATTATTGTGGAATAAATTATTCCAGACTGTTATAGTAAATACACAAATGCTATAGTAAGCTCTGAATGAAATAAATAATTTAGTGCAAATGGAAAGTCAAAGAGAGGAGACCAACTTCAGCTAACGTTGTCAGCAAAGTCTCTATTTAAGTTGAAATCCAAAGGATGTTGAAAGGAGCCAGGCAGAGGGAGGAATAGATACATACAAAATCCTGAGATAGCAAAGAACTTGCTTCCCCAAGGATTGACAGGAAATCAGTATTTGGAATTCTGTGAGAGGAAGGGAACAACATGTGAGACAATGTGTGAGAGTCAGACAGGAACCATCCTTTGAGAGTTGAGAAGATGATTTCCATAAAGTACGGAAAGCAGAAATTTATTTAGAGACAATAAAATTAGTAGATTGTATATATATATATATCTCAGGAATGTGAACAAAGTGAAATGATAACCAGAAGGTGATGAATCAAGGATTGAATCCTTAGGCAAAAACAAAAGCTATGTCTTCAGGATCTTTAAGATAATATTAAACATGAAAGTTCCTTGTTGTTCTTCAGCTTTGAAATAAAGTCATCTCTGAGTCACATGCTTAACTTAACTGACCAAGTTGAGAACAAAGCCCTCACATTCTCATGTGCTCATCTTTAAAGTTCTTCTCTTCCAATCAGAAGTATATTGGGCTGTCTTCCTTGGAAGACTACCCAAGACACATGCAGCATGGTTTCCCTCCAGGGAGGAAAACTGGACATCTTTAAGTCAGAGGACAGAGGTAGACATTATGCCACATATCCTACTGTACTTCTAGAATCCTGAACTCTTACTATTCAAAAAGTAAATCAAATGAAATCAAATTTAAACTTTTAAAACTACATTTAGGAGAGTTTCCAAAGATGGCGGACCAATAGGTAGCAGGATAGGGATCCTCTCTGAGAGAGACAGCTCAAATGCCAGAATACAACACCCTGGAGATACGCAAACAGAGGGAGATGGAGTCTCTCAACCCAGGAAGAAACTAAAGTGAAAAAAACCTGCTCAAATATGAGGTCCTGGGGCTACCATTAGAGAAGCTAAGATCAATGAGCACGGCACTCTTGCCGAGCCACCTGAATTCCTGCCCGAGACTGACCTGACCCACCGAACAGTGCCGATGCGATTGGCTTGAGCACACAGCCCTGCGTGCGGCTCGCCTGGACCCGGCCCTGCACCGCGACCCACCCAGAGGCACAGTAAATTTGCCACAGCCTTGCTGAGGTCAGAGGTTGGGGAGCCCAGCAATTCTCAGGGACCAGCATCAACATGCAGTGAGTGATGGAAATAAGACCCTCCCATGGGAAAGGGGCAACCAATTGGATGACATGTTGGATTTGGGCAAGACAGCCCTAACTCCATAAGGAAGTGGTTTCAGTTGGTACTCCCCTCACTGAGCAGATGGGTGGGATCTGCTTAGTGGGTGGCTACAAATTAATTCCCTGAGCATGGCACACACTGATGCAGTGAAGGCCTGCAAAGGTTGACTGCCCAGGAGGGGAGGAGCTAGCTCACACTGCCCTTACTTGAACTTTAATCTCTGATAGCTGACTACAGAGGGCAGAAGCCCATAGCCTGCATGCTCCAGAGGAACCTTAACCAACAAGAAAAGGGGCTGGGAATTGCACTATACACTTATATGGAAGGAACTAAAAACATGATGAGAGAGAGAAATAAGAAAAACTCCCCATCCCCCAACCCTGAAAACATTGATCCAGGAAAGGTAAATACAAAAGAGATTGAGGGCAGCAAACATGCAACATCAAACACAGCATCAGTGGACATAAAGAGATATCTTCAGGACCTCATAAACGAGCTCAAAACAGAAATATTAATTCAAATTAAACAAGAGATAAGTGGATTAATAAAAGAAAGGCTGGGAACCTCTCAAGAAGACACAGACAGAAGAATGGAGGACCACAAAAGGAGAGAAACATTCAATGAAGAATATTAAAAAAAAAACCCTAGAATTCATGAAGTAGGTTCAAAGAGATTATCAGGAAACTAAAGACTCCATAGAAAGCTGGCAAAACTGCTTGAAAGAAACCAAAGATAAACTATCAAAAATTGAACACAGGCTTGCAATGTGTGATCATGAAATAGAAGATCTCTTAAAAATAACAAGGGAGCAGGCAGTAACCATACAAAGACTAGAGGATGACAAGAGGATCTATAACTTAAGAATAAAGCATGTGAATGAAGAAGCAGGAGTCAAAACAGAGGAATTGCAAAGGCTATTCACAGAAATTATTAAGGAAAACTTCCCAAACATAGGAAAAGGAAATGATATACAGATGTATGAAGCATACAGAACTCCAGCCAACTACAACCAAAACAGAGCTACACCCAGACACATAATAATCAAGATCCCAGAAATTCAATATAAGAACAGAATATTAAAAGCCATCAGAGAAAAGAAACAGATCACCTATAAAGAAAACCCATCAAAATCACGGCAGACTTTTCAACACAGACCATTAGGTCAAGAAGAGCTTGGAGTGAAGTAATTCAAGCCCTGAAGGAGAACAACCTCCAGCCCAGACTGATGTATCCTGCAAAACTCTCTCTAGAAATTAATGGAGAAGCAAGATGTTTCCATGACAAAGAGGAACTGGGAGAATTTTTTACCACCAATCCAACCCTACAAAAAATACTGAAGGACATTTTAGAAAGAGAGAACAAGAATATGAGCATTTCAGGAACAGTGGCAGAGAGGCCTCAGTGAACGGGGCAGACAGTGGAGTGGAACAGAAAAATAGACAACCAATGGCAGAAAAACAGAATAGCAGAAATGAGGCAGAGAAGATTGGCTGTAATCTTGAGTATAGATAGCCTTGAAATATTAACAGAGAGAAACACAGGCAGAGTAGATCAGGAGATAGGGTCCATTGAGAGGCTCTATATAGGGAGGCAGTGGGACTCAAAATAAGCAGTGCACCCCATGAGAGTGAAAGGGGAGGAATTATGTAAAAAAGGGAGGCAGAAGATATTGTTAATTGGGTAACAAGATTTAAAATCTACATTATTCTCATCACTCTGCTTAGATGGATTGCATGCTGTTTCAGTTTGTCTACTTACACTAGACTTGAGGACATGGTCAGCTATCCCAAAAATAAGAGGACATATTATGGTAATCATCCTTAATTTCCTATCAACTTAATCTGAAGCCCTGTATAACTTATACTGTCCCATTATGACTGATCTTATTTGAATCTGGTTTGTTACATTGCTGTTTTGTATTGACTAATTTTATTTAAATCTGTTATGATTGATAGCATCAAGTCTAAGAATATAGGCAACTACACTGAACTGTCTACACTGATCTGTCTACTCTAAGATACCCATCCTGGTTTGATTATTACTTGCTTTTGAAGTCTTACAATGTCTCCAATGCTTCATTTTTATTAATGTGGTTATACTGTGCTGAGACACCATGGTAACCATTGTAGATCATCTTGTATTCTGGTTTTATATGACTTTTTGCTTCATGCTTTTCTAGGAATTGTTTTATTTTGTCTTGTTTTGTTTTGTTTTTCTCTCTAATACAGAAAGAATAGATATACATGTAGAGACTCATGCATGTGTAGAGCTTATAAACAGTTTACGAGAACCAACTATATAACACGTGTTGAAATGAACAACTACTTTGAAGAAAAAGAGATACTGACTCCATAATGTCATGATGTAAAATCCAGCAAAACTATCATTCTTTGTTCAAAGTGATTTTAGCTTGTTTTGTTTTGTTTAAGTTCAACACACATGAAGGTATGGACACTGTTTTGAAGAGAATGAGAGACACTCTGACAGCCATTCTTGGCTTCCCTATTGTCTGGTCTTGAAGACCTGATATGCCTTCCTCATCCTGCTCAAATCAATTCCATACTATGTTGTTTCATGTGAATTTCCTGTATGTGACAATATGGACAACTATTTGGAAGAAAACAAGAGTCAATACAATAGAAAGTGAATATCTCCGATTGTCTAGCTTTGAAATTTATGTCTCTTACATTGCTTTCTTATGACCTGCTTTATTCTATTTTGCTGTGTTTAATTTTACACTTTTGATATAACTGCATGTATATCTGAGTGGGTAAGATGGATGACCATATTGCTGTTTTTGTCAGATCGTGGAGCAGAACTGTTAACAGTCTCACTGTTTGAATGTCTACTTTACATGTTTTAACTTTGTAATTTGAACAACTATTTCCAAGAAGTCAGTATGCAACTTGTCAAGTAATAATTTCTTAGTTTTTGTTGTTGCTGTTGTTGTTGTTCTTTTCCTTTTTTCCTTGGAATTCTATATTGTTGC
Organism: Dolichotis patagonum; assembly: GCA_004027295.1. Lineage (NCBI taxonomy): Eukaryota > Metazoa > Chordata > Mammalia > Rodentia > Caviidae > Dolichotis > Dolichotis patagonum. The sequence continues at coordinate 10,264 of PVJX010032635.1, forward strand.
TACCCTTTATTCTGTTTTTTTCTCTTTAAATAAAATTTTTAAAAATTAATTTAAAAAAAACAAACTACATTTAGTTTTTGCAACCTCAGAAAGATGAAACAGTTCTGTGAAGATTCATTTGGGAAAAAGACAATTTTCCTATCCCAGTGTTTTCAAAACATAATTAAGGCAACAAGATCACAATGTATGTTTATGTACATGAAATAGCAACATGACAACTGGAAAATGTATAAATTAATGAAAAACTACTATAAGAGAGAATGGAAGTAGGTAATATGTAAAAGTCAATTTGTACACTGGGAAACAGTTTATCAGTTTCTCTAAATCTTAGAATTACTTTGCTGCTAGACATATTGCTAGATGAATGCACATGTCCACATAAAGACTTGTACAAAATATTTATAAATAGTATTATTCATAAAAGGAAAATAGTGAAAACCACTAATTGACCATCAACTGATGGATATATTAATAAAATGTGATACATTAATGCAATGGAATACTATTCATCAGTTAAACCCACAGATAAATTCTACAATAAGAATGAAACTTGATGCTGAGGGAAAAAGCTAGTGATTCAAAAGACCACATAATATATGATTTCATGTATATGAACTATCTGAAAGAGGCACATTTCTAGAAAAAGAAATTAGATTAGCAATTGGCCTTGGGTTGAGAGAGAAAGGGAGGCTAAAGAGTGAATGTTAATAGCCAGGCAAGGTGCCACACACTTATAATCCCAGAAGTTGGAAGGCTGAGGCAGGAGGATCACTGTGTGTTCAAGGCCAGTATATAGTCTGGGTTACATAGTGAGTTCAAGGCCAACCTGTACTACTAAGTGAAACTCTGTCTTTAAAAAAACAATAGTGAATGCTAATGGATATAGGGTTTCTTTTAGAGAAAATAAAATGTTCTAAAATTGCATTATGTTAATGATTGAATAACCCTGTAAGTATCTAAAAGTTATTGGATTTTAAATGGGCAAACTGTATGGTATGTGAATTACATCTCGATAAAGTTGTTCATTTTTAAGTCAACTGCTAAAGTGCTACTGACATACCACAATATAATTTGAGGTAGAAGTAAACTTCAACTTAGAAGAATAACCCTGCCAGCCAATATATGAACACTCAGCCTTATGAAAATGAAAACCAACAATATTTTTGTTACAAAAATTTAATTTAGATTTTTTTTGTTTACAAAAAAAAATGGCCTCCATGGAGTTGGTCATTCTGAAACATACCAAGTTGCCCGCAGCACTCCTCTTCCCTAATGCCCTTGCCTGTGCTAGGCAGCAGGCTAAAGAGGTGAAAGCATTGCAAAACTAGATATATTTTAAACCTGAAATCAGTGAGAATGGCCTTTGGAAGCACTTTGATGTACATATCTATTCAACCTGTGTGTATCCAGACTGCAATTGCCTTTTGCCTATGAGAGGACATAGATCAAGAAACTGCCGGGAAACACTGCAGATAGAGAATCTCCTGGCAGGTAATAGGGGGTTGGCACACTACATATTTATAGGTCACTCCTGCAAACTGCCGCCCACTCCTAAGAGACTGTCGGGTGCACAAAGTGGGCAGTAGTTTACTTGTTTTGAAAAATATTCTATTATTTCACTTTATCTTCATTTTGCCAATTCTAAAAACTCCTAAGATGAATATTAAAGAGATTTACATGGTAATTGATAACTATATGTAGTCTATATAAGTCCTATTCTTGCCATATAAATAATTCCAATGACTTCTCATAATATGGTCACATTTAAATTTCCTACATTAGCATTCAGTGGTTATATGAGTCTACTTACTTTTCTTTCTAAAGCTAAATTTTTAAAGGCTTTGCTTAGCCTTAATTTCACAATTTTATAGAAGCAGATGTTTTTAGTAATGATGTATTCAGAGTATTTTCCAGTCTTTTCTAGGGAAGAATTGGAAGCTAAAACATTTATTTATTCAATTTACAATGTTAAGTAAAAAGGTATATCATGGGAAGGAACTTACTACAAATGGTAGATCAAAATTATATTAAAATGTGAGTGATGGTATCAGCAGTAATTTGAAGTTTATATGTTCAGTCTGGACTTCTTCCTGCCTCTAGACCTAGCCATCCATCTTCCTATGTGACATGTCCATACAGACGTCTAATAGACATTTCACTCTTCACATGCCCAGTTGTACCTGCTGACCTTTGTCCCTTGAGCCAGAAATCTTTCTCCCTTTCCTCATGCAGTCTTCTCTGCCTCAGTTAAAGACAATTCAATTATCTCAGTTGCTTAAACTAGAAACAGATAGTGATTTCATCTCTAACTTTTCTATCACATCTCACAGTAGCAAATAATTTAAGCTCTATTTTCAGAACACATGCAGAATTTAAACAGACTCTTCATCCCTTCCATTACCATCTTTCTGATTTACCATGCTAGCACCATCTTTTACCTGACTATACAAGTCTGCTAGCAATTTCACTATCTAATAACTCTGCCATGAACCCGCAAGGTGCCTTTGTGTAAGTCAGAAAAGGCACCCTTTCCCAAGAACATCTGCAAGAACACTACTGAAATAAATACATGAAACTGTGGTGTTTTCGATGCCTTTTTTTAGTTTATGCTGTTCTTGTTCAGTGTACAACCTACATAATTGTACAAGATTGTCTTGCTTCTTAGCATTCTGTATTTTTGCTTATTTATCTTATTTGTTATCTCTCCCTCTTCGTAAGGGCAGGGATTTCAGTGTCACTGTGGCATCCCCAGCACTTAAGCCATACCCAGCATATAATATATATTCAATCCGTAGATATCAAGGCAAAATGTCCAAAGAACAAAAAGGCAGATTCAAGATTCTGGGAATAAGCTGCTAATGAAACACTTGTTTACATGTACATCTCAAAGTACTCATTTATTGAAAGACTATCTAAAAATATAATCTCCCTGGGTTGTAAGTTTCCATTTGAACAAATATTGGCATGAAGAAAGTCTTCACTAGTCTGTAAGCCCCACCTTTAGACAGCAAGGTATAATCGAAAGAGACCTGGGTTTTGAGCTTGAGGATACAGCTTCCAAGTCCCTGCAATTTGTTGGACACAAATCCAATTCTTCTGTCCTGCAAAGGGCAGGAAAACAGGAAGATGTAAGGGGCTTCTGCTACCTAGTCTCTGTCCCTCAGAAAAAAAATCACCTTACCTAACTGTGATCCTTAATAAAATTCAACTGAAATCTCGAGACTAGGAAAAAAAAAACAAGTGCAATAAACAAAATTAGTTACAAATGTTAATAAAAAGAATTTATGTTAGAGTGTAGTAACCCAAGTCAGTCTGTAAACCTCTACTAAGCTCTCCACTGGCTAAGCTCTCAGCTATACAACCTCCATGAGATGCCCCCACATCTCCATGTGTATACGTCTAGGTCCCACTTGCCCAATATCCCCACAAATAAGAAGTTTCCCTACCTGATTATATTTGGATTATCATCCCCAAAATGATTGAGAATGGAATAATCAAGTCCTACAAATAAAATCCCATTATTTACTGTCAAAAGCATGAGGTAAAATGGATCAAATAAAACATAAATGTCCACAAGGATTCTTCTCAACATCTGAATTATTCATTCTTAATAACACCAGTGTGGGACACCACCCACTGTTGTTCACTCCACTGCTCTTTTCTGCATTTCCTTCAAAGTGACCTGAAGAAAACAAAGAAGTTAAGGCAAAATATTGCTCCGGCCATGCTGCAGCTACAGATCCCACATCCCCTGTACACATGCTTAGAACCAGAGTCCATCAGACATCCGGACTTGGAAGGTGGGAAGGGTGTGTCCCATTGCAGAGGGACAGCAGAACCCGGTTTATAAAGTAAGTGCTACATTAGTCAGTGCTTAAGAGTGAGGGCTCTGCAGTCAGACTCCTCGGATTCAAATCCCAAGTCTACTGTGAGCAAATGTCATCTATTAATTCCCTTTGCTTCACATTCATGAATATCTTTGACTTTTCACAATCATGATTATCCTAGAATAAAATTTAGCATTTAACACTGAAAACTGTTAGACTTGGGTCAAGGCCTCTTCTGTTCTGAAAACTCTCAGGACCCAGGACTGAGGCAGCTGTTCAGGAGGGCGGGAGGCTCTTCCCAAGACCAGGCACACACTCTCCAGAGGGCAACAGGAGAAGGGTCTGGAAGGCCAAAACCATTGTCTGAAGCAACATTGTTCCAGGTCCGTGATACCCAAAATCTCGGTGGAAAACAACCTTTGTTCTGGGTCCATGATATCCTTTTTCATGTTTTGAGAGCTCCAGGGATTAGCCTGACAGCTGCCCTTTTACAGTATAACAGAATCCAATTCACAAGTCTTTCTTTTAACCTCTTTCTCTAAAACATACACAGTCAAAATAATCTATTCAGGAATATGCTGTGTTAGCATCATTTCTTTTTCAGCAGCACAGATGCTTTTTAATATATAACTTCATCAGCAATAATCTTATTCCTGTGAAACAATGGAAGCATGGAGAAAAGCAGCGGCTGGCCCATAGTCACACTGTCTGTTAACATCTGTGCTGAATTTATAGCCAGCATCACACCTAGTACATTTAGTAGGTGCTTAGCGAACATATAAATTTCAATCCAAGACCCAACTCAGATTTTTTTTATAAGGAAAAGAAAAGCAAATCCTATCTTTTGGGAGAAAGGAAGCAAAAGAAAAGAAAAGATAATCAGAAATAATAAAAGTAAAATAAAAATGTTAATCAAGACCAGAAAACCATTATTTATTTATGTAAGACATTTTTAGCATGGTTTTATAAAATAATAATCCTCATATATAGTATTTCTCTAGTTTAAAGAAGTTTGTGGATCAATTACTTATAAAACAATATTTTTTACAGCAAGCCTTTCCTTCTTTGTTTTTTCCAGAACTAAGTCTCTAAAGATTTTCTTTTTATCTTTTATGCTAAAAGAAAGTAGTAATTCTTATGACTGATGTCCCAGGGTCCCAAACAATACAAAGTGTGAGACATTTTTTTCAAGGAAAAACATTACTCTTATCTGGTACAGTCCAGTATATTTGGGACCATCAATTTTGCTTTATTCATCTATTATATTTTCTTCGCAAGACTATTTTTCTAAGTAGAAAAATGGTACTTTACATAAACAAACTAGGTCTCCACAATTTCAAACTTGTCTATCTCTCCAGAAAAAGTGCTCAATTCAGTTTTTTTTATTCTTAGATGTGTTTCTTTTATATTTTTCAGTTACAGCTATGATCCCCCATTGCCACCAAGAAGCAAGTAAGCCAGAAATAAGTACATGTTCTAAGGACATTTACTACAGAAGGATTTTGCTCTCAGAAGAACAAAGTGAATTACAGACCAGCGTCTCCCAGTGGCTGGTTACAGATGAGTTTGTAAGACATATCCAGAAACATAAATTCCTATGTCTTTCCAAAATGGAAGCAGTAAGGAAGAGGTCAAAATATCTCTTCTCCACAAAAACAGAGCATGTATTACTCATATTTTTAAAGAAAAATCAAAGGTTTGTAGTTTTCTTTCTTTTGTCCTTTGAGTATCTCACTAAAATGGGCTTTTCCAACGTCTTTGTTAATAGGAGGTCACCACTGTTCTGCACTCCTGGCTCAAGAAAAAATAATCACCAAACAAGATTCAGGATGGAATACTCTTCAAAGCTATGCTAGCAAAGAATACGTGTATTAAAGTAGTAAAGCAAACTGAAAAGGATAGCCATCATTTACTGGGCGTCCACTGTGTGTCCTAGGGGCCTGGTATGCAATATGCCCATGACAATCTATTAAGACAGGTATAATGAACTTAGTTCACAGACAAAAGTCAGGTTACAAGAATTAAGCATTTTCCCCCCAAGAGAATACAACCAGCAAATAGCCAGACCTGGATTCAAAACCGTATCTCTTTTAGTCATTTGTCCCTCTGAACCTTCGAAACAAGCCTGCTATGATCCAGGAATTGGCAATATAGCAGGGAGTTCCCACTCAAGTAGGGAAAAAGACAAGAGACAAACATGGGTGCACATATACAGCTATGCACCACCTGACACCATTTTGGTCAATAACATGCTACATATATGACAGTCACAGAAGACTGTCTCCACTATAATGGAGTTGAAACATTCCTATCACCAAGCATTTTACTGTACCTTTTCTATGTTTAGGTACATTTAGGTGCCCAGCACTTACCATTGTGTCACAATTGCCTACGATATTCAGCATAGACATGTGCTGTGCAAGTTTGTAGCCCAGGAGAATATAGCTTGGTATGTTGTGGTCTATGCCATCTAAATTTGTGCAATGTCCACTGCGATGTTCATACAATGACTCAATCTCCTAATGAAAGATTGTGTTCCCTGTAATTAATCAGTGCCTGACTTTGAGTGCATGTGTATGTGTAGATAGACAGATACTGAGAATTACTGCAAAGAACAATAAAACAGAGTGGGAGGTATGGCATAAAAAGGGGAGGTGTGGGTTGGTGTCCAGGGAAGACCTGTCCGGCAAGGTGACATCTGAGCAGGGCCTGAACAAAGTGGATAAAGAGCTGTGTAGTTTCAGGAAAGAGGCAGAGAAAGCACTTACCAAGGCCATGAAGTGGTAGTGACTCAGTGTGTTCAAACGCAGCACGGAGTCTGGATGCTGCCCGGAGAGAGGAAACAGAATGGGAGCTGAGGTTGGAGGTGTGCCCTGTCAGAAGGACTTTGAGTTCTGATAAGGAGATAATAAACAGTTGGAGGTGTTTTGAGCATAGGGATAGATGATGCATTTCACTCTAAAGTTATTGCCCTCTGCTTCACTTCACCTCTTGCTTGCTGGTGTCTGGTTCCTTAAAACCTGTTCTAGGACCCAGGCTGTCCTCACCTGTACCGTTGATCAGTCTTGCAAATACATGGTCCTTGATATCTCATTGCTGTTATTCTTCCTCCTGCTCTATGCAAATTCAAGGACCTTGTAGCTTATCTCCTATTGGCCCCTTTCTGAGTCTCACCTGGAAAACACCAACCTGCAATGATTAGAACCCACTTTCTAAGTTACAGTCCCACTACTTCTTCTCTGTATTCAAAACATTTCCCTAGATTTTGTTCCTTGATCTTTCCTCATGTTGCAAGATTAATTCAGATTCACAGTCACAGCCACCACATCCATGATAAAGGAGCCCCTGCTGTGCTCCAGAGAGGGACAGGAATTGGGGAAACAGCAGCAAAGAAGATCAAGTCCTTCCCCAGATCCCAGTATTCTATTTGCATCTACAGTGTGTAGTGATCCTTAAACAGAAAACAGGGAGACCTTTTCAGTTTGATGGGGCAGTTGAACTGGAACATTCTGGGCACATCTATGTAACGATTCTCACTCAGAAAACAGGGCAGGGACCTTTGCAGCTTGACACAGCAATCGAAGTAAAACAGGTGCTTTGTTTTTAGTCATAGCATTTTGTTTACTTCAATATATTAAAGTAACATTGAAAAAGGCATGTTCTATATTGATCAGGAGAAATTAGGCTTTAAAACAGTGCAAAACATCAGAATAGAGAGCTTTAATAATACCCTTACTTTGTTATGAAAGCTGCTAGGATTCTAAAGGGGCAAATCCAAAAACTAAAACAAGAGAGGAGGTGCCATGAAACATAGGTAGGAGAGAGGATCCGAAGGCAAGTGTAGTCCCTTCTAATCACTACTGCTGCACAAGAGCTGGTCTGATTCAAGTGATATGTCATCCTATTTGGTTATTCGAGCTATCCTTTACTTGGTGCTTATAGCTTTGTTCTTACTGGCATTCTTTCAAGGGACTTTGATGACCAGAATCATTCGATGCACCCTTGAAATTCCAATTGGCCTCTTCATTAAAAACTAATTTTGAGAGCAGTGTGTGCATGATTGTCAACTTGATTGAATTAAAAGAATCCTGAGTTGTGCTTGAATTAGGAGGGCATTCACCTAATCCAATGAGGAGTTCCTAGCTGAATGGGCTACAAGGAGGGAGGGGTTAGCTGGTGGAAGTAGTCATGGGGACATGACCTTGCAAGTTGTATCTGATCCCTGGCTCTTTCTTCTCAGGCTCTTCTGCTCTCTGCTTCCTTCACCATCATTTCTGCTATGTTCTTCCACCATGACGTTTTTACCTTGGAGTCAGCCCATCACGGATTAAAGTCTCTGATAAGATGAGTCAACCTCTTTCCCTTTCAGTTGCAGGTGTCAGGTGTTTTATTCAGCAATAGGAAAGCTGACTAATACACAGGGCAATCTGGATACTTAGCCCTTTATGTCTGTCCTTCAGGGTCTATAACCTGAAGCAGGTCACCAAACAGAGGGTTCAAAATTATTGATTGAATCATTTTCTCATCTCCTGCTTGTCATCTTTTTACAGGCCTGCATGTGTGATATATAATATGCTATGCATCAATTACATGTTTATGTAAATAGGAACACGTATATGTATATACATATATATGAACACATATACATATATATCTTATATTCAGTGGTAACTGTTCAGGTTTTGTTCAACATAGGACCTTTTTGCATCAGAGGTAAAACTCCTTTTATCTCCTGGCATTACTCATGACTGTTATTCCTACTGACTTTGTGCCTGGATTTTTTTCATCATAGTGCAAGCTTCATTCAGATTCACAGTCACAGCCACATTTTTCAGGGCAAAGGATAATATTCAGAGCACTGTTTCTCTAGGGTAGCAATGTGTCTCTTGAATATATCAACTCTGAATTTTACTTCCTTGTTTCCTTTCAGAAACAAAACATTGTCAAGGAAAACATTTCAATCTCCAAAATCCCTGGGCGGAGCTAAGGTAGCCTCTATAATGCATGTATGTATGTATGTATGTATGTATGTATGTATGTATTTTGGGTTTTTTGAGACGGGGTTTCACTGCATGTTCAGGCCGGCCTTGAACTCATTATGTAGTCCAGGTTGGCCTTCAACTCACAGTAATCCTCCTTTCTCAGCCTCCCAAGTGCTGAGTGGCACATGCCACCATGCCTGGCCTGATCCTTGTCTTTAGAGAGACAATAATAGAGAACCACCCTTCCATCCTAAAGTGGACCACTCAGTGCCTCTCAGCACAGCTGCCTGTGCCCAGGAGCATGAGGGTTCCCCAAGGCCAACCTGAGAGAATTAAGCCCTCAAAGAGCACAGCCCAAGTGATCAAAAACCAGACTGACTACTTGAGAATGAAGTTTCTTCTAGATGGATACTTTTACCCTTCAACTGTTGGGCACAGAAACAGATGCATATTCCTCTCTCTTCTACAACAGGTGAAGATATTTCTGAAGCAGATGGGCAACTGGATGACCTTGAGCTATTTCTCTACCTTTTCTGCATTCCTACTTCTCTAAGGGTAATTCCTTACCCTAATTGCTCGCCATGATGCCATTCTCAGCAAATATTTCTTGAAGAGCCCACTGTTGATACTGCTTGAAAATCCTTACATTCCAGGTGGAAAATTAAAACAGATAAGAAACTTACATGGAATCTGTATAATAGTAATGGAAAGGAGTCCAAAGTGTGGATTAAATGGCTTTGTGGAAGACAGAGACTTCAGCTGAACTTGAAATGTTTGTGTGCCTAGTTTACCAGGTGGCTCAGAAGGGCCATTTCCAATGAGGCAAGAGTCAAACTTGAGCACGATGAGTGGGAAGATCAGCAAACAGACTTCCTGATTCTATCAGAGTTATAGCACCAGTGTCAGGGCATAGGTAATACCATATATTATTCTTTTACTCTTTCAAGTAAATGAATGCAATAGTAAATGAATTCAAGAACACAATCCTGAATGATTCATATCTTTTGGAGTGGAAGCTAGAACAATTTAACAGGGAGAGAGATCCCAAACCATCACTCTCCCAGAAAAAAACACAGGAATTCCTCAAAGGGAAAGGCAGGTGGAACTAGAAATATATTTTGCTGATTTATATCCCAACTGGCTTATTACTTCCCCTATTTGGATCTGCGTTTGTGGATGCAACTCTGCTCATAAAACAACCAGA
>PVJX010032636.1:0-20279 GCA_004027295.1 Dolichotis patagonum
AGCCTTCCATTTCCCCGAAGACAATCTTTTTCCCGAACCAGGCGCCCACACCAACCCTTGAGCCCCTCATCCTTCTGGCCCAGCAGTAGCTCTCTCTCCCTATCAGCTGTGTCTGCTTCTCTGGCCCTGAGAGAGAAAGACCAAGCCTCACCTCTGTCCTCACCTCTCAGAGAGCTTGCTGTGTGACCGGTGCTGAGAGCGCTGAGAGCGGCAGGCTGTTCAGGGACTGAGGCCAGAGCAGCTGGGTGATGTGGGCCCTGCCAGGGGAGGAGCCAGGAGGCCTTGGCACCAGAAACTGAAATGGACTCTGAAGACTGACTCTGGCTGAGCTCTGCAGGCACGGAAGAGCTGTACATGTGGCTTCCCGGAAGACAGGGGCTGCTGAGAAGTGGCCAGGCTTTTTACTTTCTGTTTTGCTTTTCTCCAGTAGATGCACAAGAAGGAGGGAGAGCTGAATCAAAGCTGGAAGCCAGCTGGGCCCAGTGGTGCACGCCTGTAAGACTTGAATCAGAGTTCTCTGTGGTCAGATGGCTTTATCCAGAATTCAGCAACTGAGGGTGTTAACCCTCTTATTGCCAACAGGTAGCCACTACATTTTCCTCGTGAAGAACAAGCAAAGTTTTCACTTATATGGGATGATATGGTCACATTCATACCTGCTGGAAATGTCATTAGGGACCCCTTGAGTTATTGTTGTGTTATCTATATTTTTGAGCTGATGACTAAGATCTAAGTTTGGCAACAAACTCTACATAAGTGTTGTGGTTCCTGTCTAGATATCCCCTCAAGGCCTCATGCAGTCATGGAGGCAGGCTTCTAGGTTTGTGACTGATTCATGGTCTTATGCGGGGATTATGGGTATGAGTGCTACACTCACCCTGGGGTAGGGACCCTGCATACAATACAAGGGAGAGAAAGAGGCTTCTCTCTTGCCCCTCCCTTTTTGCTCTTGTTACTTCTGTCTTTATGCCTGTTGCACAAAGGATGTGCGTGAATATTTTGGGGGCCTAGGGTGGAAATTTACGGTTTGTGTCTAGATGTCACCCCCAAATCTCATGCAGTCGTGGGAGTGGGCTTCTAGGTTTGTGATTGATTCACAGTCCTATGCTGGGACTATGGGTATATATAAGGAAGGGAAAGAGGCTTGCTCTCTCTCTCCTTCCTTTTTGCTCTTGTTACTTTTGCTGCTTTCCACCGCCTTGAATGGTTGCCCCTATTCCATGCCACCTTGCCTTAGAGCCAGCTGATTATAGACTAAAACCTCCACAAACTATGAGAAAAATAAACCTGTCTTTTCTTAAATTTGAGCATCAGGTATTTTGTCTCACCAGTGAGAGAATAGTAACCAAGACAATACAGTTGTACAGCAAGTCCAAGTAATAATTAGACATAAATTATTGAAAACTACTGCACTTTTTTTTTTGTAAATCAGTGAGGGATAAAGAAACATTATCTGAGTTATCTGGAACGTAGTCACAGCATTTTGTTTTAATAATAGCACAGGTGATCATTAGCTTGACTCACAGTTAGAGAAGTCTGGAAGATAGAAATCTTATAAACGAGTTAACATAAAGAGTCAAATTTAAAAGTAAAATAATGGTGAGTTATTTTTTATATTAACTGCTCTCTTCCTGGAAGTATTTACTCAAATACAACAGGTAGAAATTAAGGGTAGACAGACTTCTCCATATTTTGTTAACAAGAAATCTAATTTTTATTTTATTTATAACAGTGGGTAAGAAAACATTAAATATCTATTTATGTTTTACATGAACAGTGGGCTATTAAAACTTATTACTGGGGCTGGTATATACTTTGCAGATCTAAAATTCTTTGTGGAGACTGGCATTAGATAGTAAAAGGTTCTTGCCCTAGTATAAATTACTGTACAATTATGGCGGTGGTCTAACATGGCAGAAGGCCAAAGCAGGAATGCCTACCACTTCCTCCTCCTCCTTCAGCCCTAAATGCAACTCCCTTTCCTGTTCATGCACAAAGAAAATTCCCATCAGTTCCTCGTATGTCATCAATGTCCGCCTCATGCACCACTTCCGACCAGAGGTCATATAACCCTCTGCCTCTCTGCATCTGGTCAAAGGAGACAGCCCAACTGCCATGGGTTGTGTGCTCCTTTCCACGTCCTCAATAAACCCATGCTTTCCTCTTTTTTTTTTTTAATTTTTAATTTTTTTTTTACTTTTTGCTTCTCTATTGCACTATAAAACTTTAATAGAAAACAAACATATAAACATGAAGTACATAACAGAGTTTCTGTGATTAAAGCACTAATATCTAGTAGGTAGACTATATTGGTATTTTTTTTTTCTTTATGAGTCAGGATCTTGCTTTGTAATTCAGGCTGGTTTTAAACTCACTATACAGCTTGGACTAGCCTTAAACTCATGGTAATTCTCCTGCTGATATAGGGAAAAGAAACTCCTAACCTACTAGATGTCCGGTATGAGTTCATGTTCTCTAAAACTGAAGATTGAATTTTAGGAACAGTGGAAATTCAGAGCAGAATGTATTTATTGAGAGAAAAAAAAGCTTGTGTTCGAGAGAGAGACAGAAGGGGTCCCAAGTGGGTTGCCAAAGACTCTATCTTTTCTAGGGACTTTTATAGAGCATAATCATAAGGTGAGGCAGGTCCAAAGTAGGGAAAGAACGGGAACTTGCAAGAGAGGAGGTCATGAGATAGGACAGAACTATGGTCAGCCACTAAGATTGAGTATAATTGCTCAGGTAAGATGGATTACATCAGGATCAAATGGAGAGGTGAGTCATGTAGCAAGCAGGCATGAATACAAAATAAGGTCTTTGCTGGCAAGGAGTTGGGTTAATGCCTCCTTCTGGCTCCCTCAAGGTGATTGATACCTATTTAGAATGTCAATCCCTGATGCTTATATTTAGGGGGTGGTTGCATTTGTTTTGCCTTTTGTCCTGAGATCTAGCCCACAGCAGAGGTGTTTGTCTTCTCTAATATTGTAAGATATCTGGTCTTCTACACTAACTCTTTTGAGGGCCCAGCCCTATCTGACTGTCTATAATATTTCTATCTAACTCAGCCACCCAAGTGCTGTGATTATAGGTGTTTGCCACCATACCTAGTGGCATTTTTATTTTAGAAGCAGACCTATGTAAAAGAAAAGCTGAATTTTTACCCAATGGATATTTTAACATACATCAAAATAACATAACGACAATACACTAAGGCAGACTGAAGGACATATTTTGGAAAAGGTAGTGGGCTGAGAGTTCAGATTTTTAGTGGCTGCTCGTTCAAAGGTTACACGTGTGTGTGACTGGATACTTTTAACAGCTGATGCATTGTTTGAAGACCCTTTGTATCTAGTGTAGCTCTACTTGTATTACTATTAATTATTTTACTTTTGGGGTGTATTACCAAGCTTTGAGGTGCTGGAATCTCCTTTCAGAGGTGATCTTTAGCTAAAAAAACAAAACAAAACAAACAAGCTCAGCAGCACAAGTTTAGCCAAGTAAAAGTAGGAAAAAGAAAAAAAAAGTAGGAAAAAGGAGAAAAACAAAATACACTATAGTGTAGGGCAGGCTACTGTGAAGAGACACAATAGCACACACTACCATAGCAAATGCTTAATGGCAACGGTCCCTTTTTCATATTTCCCACAGCAGTGTCACATCCTGTTTACCCTATCAAAAATCTGCTCAAGTTCTCAGGAGAAGCCTACACACAGGGCTTTGAGAATGGCACTTTGCATACATCCAGAGATTTCATCATACCTCCTTTCCAAACTGGTTTTAGACATACCCCTTCTTCTTGCCTCAGTTATACATGCTTGCTGGGTATTTAAGACCAAGTCAAACTAAGAGCTGTATTAATTAAAATTTATCTATCTACCTATCTATCTATCTATATTGTGTGTGTATGTGCGTGTGTGTATGAATGTCCATTCAAGTTCTTCAGGGGTTACTTTTGGTCTGTATGAGGTGCCCCTTAGCTCCTCTCATTTTTTCCCTACCAGGGTGTTATTTACCAGAATGAATCACATATGTTTGACTAAATGGTTTCCCTTGGAAGCGTGGGAAATCTTTCCCTCATCAGTGAACCTCCTTTTTGTAGACTGTACATTGGTTGACTTCTGTCCTGTGGGGTCTAATAGTCCCCTGCTCAGGAGGTTGGGTGTCTCCCTGGGTGGGTGGGAACTTTTCTGAGGAGTCCTCTCATATTCTATATACTGGCTGACCCTAGGGTGCAAGCATTAAATCTGTTAGCTGTCCTCTTTCTCCTTTTATCTTTCTAAGCCGTGGCATCTAAGCCTCAGTTGTTGAATTAAAGCAAGACTTGGAGAAAAGAAAATTTTTCTTTCCTCCCAGCCTGAGCATTCCCATTCATCCACTGCCCATAACTGCTGACCATTTCTCTGTTACAGATAAATCAGCAGTTACATTCGTAGGCAGAGTCCTGCGATCACCTGATTCCTCAGGAATCTGCTTCCCTTCAAGGCTGACCTGTGCTCTGGTGCTGATAAGGTTGACAACTGTGCTCTAAACAGAGTCTTGTGACTTCTACAACTTGTCTTCTTTCAAGGCTAAATTGTTAAAATACCACTGAGTAAATGACTGCTTTTGTCATCTTCTGTAACCTTGCTTGCACCCCCTTCCAGTTTTGCGCCAACCTCCTCCACCAAATGTATAATACGGGAGTTTTTTGCTTTGTTCGGCAATCTGTTGGGACACAAGTCCAGCTGAGTCAGTGTACATTTAAAACACATAAAATCCTCCTGTTTCCCTTGTGTCTCTGGTTTCTTGAATTTTACAACAGAAAACCCAGAAGGTCAGTTATACGTCTTGAAGTGGGAGCAGCAGGTCTTAATCTAAATTATGATAACCTTTTTAGACCTCAGGACACTTTAAAATTCAAAGTAGGTGGTGGCCTGCACATACTGCTTAGGTTGTTTATTAGAATTCTTGTAGAATCAAAAATACCTGTGTAACAGATAGTAGATATAAACTTTCACAGGAAACATGTAAAATCAAAATAACAACAGCAAACATAATCTTGCTCCAGAAGAATGATGTTGGGAAGAAAAGGAAAAGGTTAAGAACATTTAATTGGAAATAAGGAAGAGAATCCACCTGAACTTCAGAGGGGTCCTGACTGGGTTATCACATAGCCCCTTAATTTAGAATCACATATAGGCAGACAGGGCACAAGAATTACCTAATTATTTAGTGAACACCTATCATGAGTGTCTCTGTGAAGTTAAAAAAAAAAATGACCAATTGGAACTGATGCTCTCTAGCCCAGTTATTTTGCATGATGTTTATGTTAAACTGGGATTTTAGAAAGAAAACTAGTTATTTTGCATTATAACTTACATAGAGCTCAGGAGTTTAGTAGGGAATGACTCTTTACGAGGGAGTGGGCTGCATTCCATTCTATGGAATGAACTAGAAGTTCATTGCATTTTAAATCCCTCAAAACTCAAGAATTTGGTATAACCTACTGTACAAGGGAGGGGCTACATTCCACATTGCCTGAGAAATGTTCATTCCTGGTCAAAGTCCTCGTTCACTATCTATTCTTATTTTAATTCACAGTGACAAGGCTGAGTGTCCTGCCATCTCAGGCCCTTCCAGAGCTGGTTGCCTCCCTCATATGCTAACTAAATTCTATTCTAGAGTAGCATTTTACAGTAATAACTTTGATCTTATCATGCCAGGACTATTACATTTTTATTACCTCGCTAAAATCACACTGAAATTTCTATGTTAGTGTCAGATGTGAATTAGCATTAGACAATGTTCATACAAGCAGCAGATTATACCCTCATATGCATACATATATAGTCCTAGAAAGATAATATATATGTATAAATATGTATATACATAAAACTTAAGAACAGTTGTTTTCTTAACCAGTTATATAAACTGATTGCTGAAAAGATTTTACAACAAGCAAACATTTAAATAAGCCTTAACTCTCAAAACTCATTTTAAAGTAATAAAATGCCTAACAGTATGCCAGGCATCGTGGTGCGCACCTACAACTGCAGCACTTGGGAGTCACCTCGGGTTTGAGGCCAGTTGGGGTACGCAGTGAGTTCAAGGCCAGTGAGGACTACACAGCAAGGCCCTGTCTCAAAAAAGAAAAAAAAGAAAAGAAAGCAAAGGAAAGAGGAAAGGAAAGGAAAGAAGGAAGGAAGGAAGGAAGGAAGGAAGGAAGGAAGGAAGGAAGGAAGGAAGAAAGAAAGAAAAAAGACAAGACAAGAAAAGAAAAAGAAACTCCTGGTAAAAACAAAATCTTTGTTTTAATTTAGCTTCTGTAAGTGTAACAAAGAAAAATTTAAGATCTTAACAAAAGCTTATTGCTTTGAACTTTTAATCACACCTCAATTAACTTGTACCATTCAGACAGCAAGGATTTCCTGTAGGAAGGAACCAGTATCTCACTACAGGTGGGTCATGCTCTCCACACTCACAAGACTAAGACAGATTATCAAATCCTGCAGATTTCCACCACCCAAAACAGAGGATTCCCAGTTCCCAATTGTACTGTGCCTCGTTTCTCTGGGCACTCACACTATGCTCTCTGAGTGTGTCCTATCTCTGTATCTCTCAAATAAATTCTCAGGTCTCCTGCTGACATGTCCTGTAAATTCTTTTTCTGTGATGGGAGTTACTGAACTTGCAAACTTATTTTAAAATGGTAGGTGAAGTTCTTTATTTCAGCCTTGGTGCTGCTGGATTCTGGAGGTGCTGGAATCTTCTTCTGGAGATGGCTTTTAGTTACTTTCTGTCCCAAAGATTGAACAAAAAAAGCACAAACAGTGACAAGGTTTCACATTTATTAAAGGTAGAGGAAAAGGCAAAAAGGTAAAGGCGGGAGGGACGGGCTCTGCAGAGTGAGTTTGAAATGAATAAAAAGGGAGGAAAAAAATAAAAATACACCATAGAGTGCCCAGTGGACTACTATGAAGAGGCACAATTGGGAGCACTTGATGGTGACATATTATTTCCCACACTGGTATTACATCCAGGTTATCCTATCAAAAACCAGCTCGGGTGTTTATGAGTGGTCCACATGCAGAGCTCTTCTGATCGTATGTTCTGGAATCTTGTTATGCCTCCTTTCTGATGGGTTCCGCTCCTATGGGACTCCGCCAGGCTCTGCATGGTGCCAGTCCATCATGGTGCTGACCCCTAAAACAACATGTCTCTTCTACACTAATTTCCTTCTCCTTTGTCTAGTCCCAAAACGTCCTGTTTTACTTTCGCGCATGCGCCAAAGAGCCTCCAATCCCCTCCTGACACCTGACACTGTCCACTCAGATAGTCTCCACCCCTGCCCCCATCCCATAAAAGTGCCTCCCCAGCCTGCCTCCCTCTAGTGTCTTATGCAATCTCCAGCAATCCTCCTGCCCTCGCAATAAAGGCTTTTAAAAAAATCTCTGTCTGTGTCTCTCAGCTGCGCCAAAAAAACCTAACTTTCCCAGCAAGATTTAGCCACACCCTAACGTCCTGTCTGATCAAGGAACCCTCAGATTTAGTCTGGCGGCATGTGTAGTCTGGAAAATAGTTTTAGTTCTTTTATGAGTCAGGCAGCTAGGGAGGGGCAGGCTGGGAGACAGAGTGAGGTGAACAGCCACATTGATAAAATGAAGAATAGACAGTGAACTAGGGCTTTGAACAAACTCAGGCAGCTTGAAATGCAGCCCACTCCTTGTAGAAGGGGTACAGCCACTCCCTCCCAATTTTCCTGAATTTGAAGGAAATTATAAAGCAAATTAACCAATTTTTTCCCCTAAGATTGCAGTTTCTGGTAAATTTTACAAGCTGAAAGACTTGGTTAAAACCCTGAGTTCCAATTGGTCGTTTTAAACCTAGAAAACCACCTATGTCAGAGCCACTAAACAAGCAAGTCCTGTGCTATTTATCTGTAATTAGCTCTGGATAGTGGGGGGAGTATGTGGCTACCCCATTTAGGACCCCTCCTGAAAATGTAGGAGCTATTCTCCTTCCCCTTATTTCTCATAAAAACTCTCCTAACTCCCTCTTTTGATTTGTGACTTTGTTCCTAGGTGTTTCTGGATCTTTGAACCCAGTACTGAGTCCGGGAAAGGAACAACACCTGAGCAAATCAGGAGACAGTGAGCAGCTTTATTTTACACCAATGGTCTTGGCTGGAGTGACTTCCAACGAAAGCCAGGCAGTGAGTGTCTGAGGGGCAGCATTTTTATATGAGGCATAAACAGGGGTTACAAAAGCAGGGCAGGACAGCCTGGTAGTTCTTCTGTTTAGCTGGCAAGGTGAGATCACCAGTTACGGGGAAGATCAATAACCGTCAGAAGACTAGATCAATGACCACAAAGCTTGGTACAATCAAGTACCCCAAATATTCAGTTATGCTCTCAAGGATTTCCGGGGTCAGAAAAGCAATTACAGAGCCATAAGACAGTCACACAGCTAGGCAGCTGTAAAGAGATCAAAGTTTTAAAAAGAACAGTTTTTCCTAGTACACTTTGCCCTTTCAGTACAAACAATATCAATGGCTAATGCTTCATATGCATGAGGCTTAATCCCATTTATGTTTAGTAATTCATGTGAACAATTATCTTAGATTATTTATAAGAATTAAGATATTAGACTAACAGCTTACATTTTAAGCTATATCTAAATTTTAACCAAAGGAAATTTTAAAAAACAAAAGTTTTTGTATTTGAAATATAGAAACAATATGTTACTGAGTTTTGGGGTGCTGGAGTCTCCTTCTGGAGGTGGTTGCTAGGTTCTTTCTGTCCTGACCAAAGAATTGGTCAAGACAAGAACAAGCAGCAGAAAAGTCTTATTAAAAGTAGAATGAGAAACAGGCTTTGTGGAGCAAGTTTGGGCCAAGTAAAAGTAGGAAAAGAAACATACCCTACAGCATAAGGATGGGTCCCGTACCTGACAGAATATAGTGGTGAAAACTCAGTGTGTTCTGTGCTTCTGTGTCACCCACTCCTCTGCCTGATACCAGGTACAGGCTGTCTCATCTAAACCTGCGTGAGTTCTCAGGCGCAGTCCACGTGCAGGGCTTTGGGGACTGTCCTGCCCATGCACTCTGAGATCTTGTCCCACCTTCTTTCCCAGCCAGTTTTACTCATGCTCTACTTCCCTTGTCTCAAATGAACACTGTATCTTTTTGCAACAAAGACACATCCCGAGTGACTAAAAATTGAAGCAAAATATGCCAGTATCTTACTTTTGTTTTACTAACCCAAATTAACTATTTTTGAGCCATGTGAACCCAAGAGACACAGAAACGTACATATTAACCTAAATCATATATCTTTACGTTACCAACTGTTAAGGATTTTCTTTGTGGCTTTCATAAAAACCTAGAGCCCAGGGGCTGGCGATTTAGCTCAGCGGCATAAGCGCCTGCCTTGCAAGCAGGCAGTCGTGAGTTCGATCCCTGATACCGATAAAAAAAAAAACAAAAAACCTAGAGCCCAGTAGTTTTTATTGTGTAATGTGCTAAGGGAGCTTAGTGACTCTTAAATAGCCATGGTAGATTTTTGTGAAAATCCAGAGTCAGTAGTCTGTAAGGGCCATGAGTAAGGAAGTTGGAATTAGAGAGAGGCCAAAAGAATCATTAGCTACATTAGTTGCTTGGGGTTGACCAGACCCCTAGATACCTGAGGAGGGAATGGCAGGGAATAAAGGGAGATAAAAATTTAAGGTACAAGGGGGTCAAGGAGAAACTTGTCTCCAGTAGAGCAGCACAGCAATCTCATGGTTGACCCTCTTTTATTAGCAAGCAAGAAGCACAGAGGGAGGGTCCCATGCTTTTCATGGAACAGGAATGGTAGAGAATGAGTTGAGAAGGAGTAAGTTAACAACGACCCCGATTTTATTTATACCTACATGCCCGTGTCTTGACAACTGTCCTAATCAGATGCTGTCTCACTTCAGGAAATCTGGGTTAGCAGCATTCCACCCATAGCCAAGGTGCATGTGACCTTCCATATATCTCCTTGTCCCTGAAGCAAGGTCACACTGCCCATGGGACTTCAGGGACTTAAGTCACATAGTCGGGCCTCCCATAATCTATCACATGGCCTGGTCTCCAACAGTTCTCCCTTTTTTGTTTTTGTAATTGCAGCAATGGAAACAGCATGACTTGAAGCTGAATAGCATCTCAGCATTGTCTGGTTTGTGTTCCCATGCGGCAGGCTAAAAGTAAAAATATGAGATGGAAGCATGTGAATTTAATCAAGCCAGTATAAAATCCAAAGTGAACTTTAGGATAGTTCCATGGATTAAACTGATCAAGAGTATCAACAAATTTATCACAATCTTGAACTTGCTTATCAAAACTTTGCGTCACCTGAGACATAGATAGTACCTACCTCCTTACACGATGCCTCCAAGTCAACACTTATATTACCATGCACAGTACCCTCTGTGTGCTTCTAGGTATGTTCTCAAGGGTGGGTAGACTGGTTATACATAAG
The DNA here is from genome assembly GCA_004027295.1 of Dolichotis patagonum. Taxonomy (NCBI): domain Eukaryota; kingdom Metazoa; phylum Chordata; class Mammalia; order Rodentia; family Caviidae; genus Dolichotis; species Dolichotis patagonum. The sequence goes on from PVJX010032636.1 coordinate 10,479, forward strand.
AGGAATTATACAGTACCAAGTAATAGGAAAATGACAAAAAAAAAAAAGAAAAGAAAAAGAAAATGACATCAGAGGCCCTGTTGTAACTGCAGACTTTTTGATCTCCCATCCACAAAACAGTAGTATCTAAAGAGCTGATTTGTGACTGTAATAATGCATCAGTAGAACATTGTATGTTCCATTCCTTGTCTGAAGATCTGGTGCAATTATCTACAAAATGAAAAGTCTATATAGAATGAACAAGAGCTATAGACGATACAGCAACTGTAGAAATTAATAGTACCAAAGAGACAATTTCCATAATAATCAATCCTAACACCTTTTTTGTTCAGTGCACAAGGTGATCAATCAGTGATTGCAATACATAAATAGCAGGAATATCAATCAGCCTACAGTTCCATTAGATTCATGGACTTCCAGACCTAAGATATATGCCCCAGATTAGTAAAGTCTTATTTACTAAGGTGTTAGTTGATACATAATGGCTCAACATACATTCTTTACCTGCACATGAGGTAAGATTCCACTCACCAGTCCCATACAAGAAAACACAAGAATCTTATGTACATATGGAAAGCCCTGTGGTTCTGTTTTTCCAAATTTGGGTAATGGAGGTATTATCGGTAAATTTATATAAATGTCCTTTCCATTTTTCACCAACATAATAGGAAAGGGCCAGTATCCAAAATGTCCTCTGGAGGGTCCAAGGTTGCTGTTAGTGATGATCTGCAGCAATGGGAGACTGAAGCCAGACCCATGCTATGCAGGTTATCCCTCATTAATAGTATACGTGGCAGGGGTACTTCTCCTCTCATAATGGGTATACTAACATCAATGGACCATATGGTAGGCTGAGTAATTGCTGTCTCTTCCTTCTAATCACCAACAAGGGCCCCAGTCTATGAACTCAAATGCGTTTTAAGTATGTTTTTTACCCTTTTCCTCCTAGGCAGGAGATCCGGGGGAATGGGCAGAATCATATGTGTCTCCTCAAGATGTATGTTATGAACATGGGGGAAAATCATATGTAAAGGAGTTAATCTACTTCTCTGAGATGTTAATAGATTCCATTCACCAAAACATTAATTGTTCTTTATAATGGACCATTCAAACTGCAGGCAATAATTAGATTGTAAGAACTTACATTCAATGCATAAGGGAGGGTATAAAAAGTGTGATGTTTAATTCAGAGTAATACTGAAATCTACAAATCCAGGCCACAAAGGGTGTTGGAACCCAATCTAACTGATTATGATAAATCTCGGGGGTAAATCAGTCCCCATAAGTGGTTGTACTAAGGGAAGATTAGGCACATAAGCCCAATATTCTTTCCCTGACATGGCTTATGCATACAGTAACAGGTGACAATGGCCATAATGGCCATGAATATATTTTCTGGGGTTTGCAGGAGACTCATCACCAACCTTTCAGCGTCCTGGGTCATTTTTTCAACTTGTCCCCTCGACATCAGCCTTGTTGCTTGCATGGTCATCAGAGTCTGAGGTGTTTCCCCCAGGGTCATCCTCGGAAGGCTCGCACTTTTGTGTCTGGTGGCAGCTGACTTCACCATGGATTTGGAGACGTCTTCTCTCCATACTTGGACATTTTGGGATGACACCCACCACAGTGCTTCATTGTCTGCTCTCATGTTATTAACTGTGCTGGGCCACCCTACTTTCCTGTTTAGATGTCCTTCCACAGGACATGAGCTCTAAGCTTGCTTGTAAATTTTTCCTTTTGCCAATGAAGTTCTGATGGAGTGTATTTACTTTCTACAAACGGGTTTAAAACATTTAAGGCAAAGGTAGCAAGATCTAATTGTGCCCATGGAGATTGCCATACATTTTTTTGGTTTTGTTTTTATGACTGTGTTTCTAGCCTTTTTGAGCATAAGACTAATTTTGTCGTAGGTCTGTTAGATCTGTGTTTATCCTTCAGAATATTTCTATTGGAGAATTATTAGTTTTAATTTTATGAATTTTGTTATATTAAACAGTGAGTATGTAACAGGGAAATATGAAAATAAAATATTGAGTTTTTAATATTTATTGAGTGTTCATAAAAAAGCATCAAAATTTTCAACATTGACTGATTTTTGGGTTTACGAAATCTAAAAAAGAATATCAGAAATGAATTCCCATATGAACTACAATGAAAATTCCAATCGTGCTCTACAAAAAATAATTGTTACTTCAATTATCTCACGTAAAGCACACTGCACACATGACAGCAGCATTTTCCATATACATTCATTGCCCAAACTGACAGCACATGTCTTTTGCTCCTCTGGTCTTTTTGCAGGACATAGTTGACATTTCAGTAGTCTTGCTGTTTTATCAGAAGGTTCTTACTAAATTATGCTGTGTGTATTTAACAGGAACATAAAACATCAATAAAATAGATTATTAAATTCTTATTATGTATTGTATGTTTAGAATAGACATCAACATTTTCACATCAGCTGTGTACTTCCTTACAAAACCTAAAACATATGTCAAAAATACATTTCTATGTGAACTACAATGTAAACATACACAGAACTCTACTACAAGGATAAGCTTTGGATCAAGTGTCACCCACAAGGCAGTCTTCACACATGACAACTGCACGTTCCACGCATATGTCTCACTTACACTGACAGCACATGTGCTTAGCTTTCCTTTCCTGTGTGGCAGTCCTGTCACTTCTTTTCTCTTCATGTTTTGTCAGGAAGTTCCTACTATATCATACAGCATTCACTTGGCATGCAAATAAGATGCCAATAAAATAAAATAAAATAAAATATCAAATATGTTGAGTGCTTAAATAGACCTCAACATTTTCACATCAGCTGTTTACTTGCTTACAAAACCTAAAAGATAACATCAGAAATAAAAACCTATGTGAACCACAGTGTAAACACAAAATCTGCCACAGAAATTAGCTTTGCTTCACCTGTCGCCCTCATGACGTTCTTCACACATGACAACTTCACATTTCATACATAAATAGTGCTTGTACTGATGACATGTATGTTTTGTTTCCCTGTTCTTTCTTGTAGGACACAGGTGACATCTTTTTTGTTTTTCTGTTGTCATAGTAGCTCTTTGTGGTCTTGCACCTGCCTTTTCACCTGTCAGATTACCAGTGTGCTACACAATATTTTCGAGTTCTCTGGGTAGAAACACTTTTTTTTCCCTCTGTTGTAAATTATCTATTAGGATCCAGCCCCCTATCTTCTACCAATAAGGACTGGATGACTGAGTTCCAGGATAAATGTCTAAATTGAAAGCATAATAACTCTTCACATCTACAAGAGAATACATTTTTATGCCATATTTTGACCCATCACTTTTCTGTCTTTTACAAGCCTGCAATAACCATAAGAAATCTGTACTAAGTACAGCAGACCTGTGAATACTTTCAGTTCAGTTAGTGAGGTGTCATAATAAAAAAACTTTTTATTATGGTTATAGGTGCTTACAGAATGTTTTATTTGCATTTTAGCCTTTGTGTATTTCACAGCATTTGTAACATTTCACCTGTTACAATTGAATGGCAGTGCTGAAGGTCCGTCTAATACATTTCATCTCTACCAAGACTTTTGCTATATTTTTGGACCTAGATCAAACATTGGATCCTTCCATTGATTGCATGTCCACTTCGCAGCATTTCAACTACTCAAATATGTACTCCCATTGCTGTTTCCTTTGTCATATGAATCAAGGAGGTCTGCATTCCCTGTGTCTGTATCAGTCAATTCTTGCTCCATTTTACTGTCACAGGAACTTTGGCTCACATGACCAACATCAAAGTCATGATGATCATGACTTACACCACTCTTCTGTTATGAAAGCCTACATTTTACCATAACAGATCTTCATCATCCATGCATGAGTAATCTGATGATTCACTTTTAACCTCCTCCAAAACTTGCAAATCTGTTTTTTCACATGCCATTACACAGAGCTGGGCTACTTGTATGAGAAATATCAAAAGAAATATTTTAAAAATATTTAAAAATATTTTAAAAATATTTTGTTTCCTGGAATGTTGTGGGTCTATTGGGCCCTCTGTGATGCTCTGGTAAACACAAAACCAGTTAGGTAGAGCATAAAAGTGGATCCAAATCCTGTTTTGACACTTTTGTACATGTTTACACACCTTGCCATTCATCATACCAAGTGAGTGAACATGTAGATTGCTTCCTGTATCGCTCAAGTAAAGGTACTGAGATGCACAGTCTGCTACTGTTATGCTAAAGAAAAAATTTACATAGAGAACTAAGGGATATGTCCACTGGACCCAGACTTATGCTTTCATTAAAAAAAATTATGCACACTCCACTCTGCCTTGGCCCTGAAGATTATAAGGGATAACTGTAAGACGTTTAATATGCCAAAGTGGCAAGAAAGAAATAAGGTTTTTTTGATGTATGAAAGCCCACTGTCAGTTTTTATTGTACATAGGATTTCTATCACAGCAACGGCAGTTAAACAATGCTGTTGAATGTGTATCATCTTTTTGTTTCCATGACAGGTGGCATGAATCACCTGAGAATAAGTATATACAGAAATACGAATACATTGTAACAATCTAAAGGATAGAACCTATTATGGTTTGTGTCTAGATGTCTCCCAAAGCCTCATGTAATCATGCCAATGGGCATCTAGAATTTTTGATTGATTCATGGTCCAGTGCTGAATTAAGGATGTGAGTTCTACATCTGTCAGAAGGTAGGTAGCCTACATACAATATAAAGGACAGAAAGCTTCCCTCTCTTTTTGCCTTTGCTGTCTTCTGCCACCATGAACTTGTCCTTCTGCCATGTACCATTCTGCTCTGGAACCAGCTGATTACAGACTGAAATCTCTACAAACTGTGAGCTAAATAGACCTTTTCTTCTTTAACTTTGAGTGTTAAATATTTTGTCTCAGCAATAAGAGACAAATAACTAAGAGAGTAACATCCATTTTCCAAATTCGAACTATCAATGAATCAACCTGTTAGTTATTACGGGCTAAAGATGCTAGTAAATTAGAATGGGGCCAAATGTGTCCAATATAAAAGGTAAAAGAGGGATTTTGAATCATCCATTGCAACTTGAGATACAGTAGTGTAGCAGGAGCAGTGAGTTCAACTTTTATAATTTCATCTAGATATCAAAATATAAAATGTGAAAAATAAAACATACCCAGAGGACTGTTACTTCTATGAACTATGCTTATTTTAGTAGTTGTATCCCTGCAGAATGTTAACAGACAACAGTTTTACACTTTACAGAGAAAACTTGGGATCAAGAACCATACATAGTATTTTAGCATGCCAATCAATGACATTATTTTTATAACACACTTAGATTAATATATTGGAATAGACTTTTCAGTCAATCATCTCTATCTAGTACATAAATAAACTCTCACTTAATTTGCTATCCTTTTAATATAACATCACATAAGCCTCTCTTTTTTTGATTATCATCTGACTGCTCTTGTGTTGGTTTGACATATACTTTTTATCATGAGTAGCTGGGGCACAAGAGAAAGGCAAATATCTGCGTCTAGAAAAAGGTTATCACCATAAATAATCCTATGTTTACATCTTAGAAGACTTATGCACTTGGAAGGCACGACTACATTTAGTACACCATGAGATTAGCAATAATAAATGTCATAGCTATATATAAACCTTTGTCTCTTAATTTAATTTTGTACAAGATCACCTTTTAATGGAATCTTATTATTTTATTGACAGAAAACTTAGTCTTTTGATGTTGACCAAAGTAAACATATTACAATAATATGGTTAACAGTGTTTACTGCGGTATGTGTCACATAAAATGATAATAAAATTAGGATCCTTTTAGTAAAGCAAGACTGGAAGAAAATATTTCCAGGAAGCTGCTCCTTTATACACCAAGGGGTGTGAAAGATTCCTAAGGTATTGTACATGGACAACAATATGCTTTGCATTTGTAAAATGAGTCCTGACATCATTTGATCAACTGGAAACCTGGGTGGAACCATGTTCTTAACTCTAATGACATTTATCTATAAGACAACTTAAGTTATAGACAAATATTGTAAAAATCCAACAAGAAAAAAAGAAGAAAAATTTTGTTGAGCTCAAACAAAACATCTGTAAGTATGGTAACCAGTTTAGATTGGCCAAACAGATGGACCAACATACATAAGACAATTTGTTTATAAAACCAGAATGTACCTGGATGCATTTGGCCAAGTTGAATTATAATAATGCTTTCACAGTTTTTAAGTTTGTATTGCCTGGGCACTAAATTGTGTATTTCTGAGATTTTCATGAAAGATTTTCAAGGCCAGCAGATTGCTGTAGCTGCTGGTTTCAAACAGGAGCCTAAAGAGAATTCTTTCTGTGGTCTGTTGGCCATTTCAGAACTTTGGAAATGGAATGGTCAGTTCATCAGAAATAAATAGCAGGTGAGTATAGCGGACTTTCCCTTCAAGTCTCAGGTCCTTGTTTGGGTGCCAGTTGCTGGGATCTGATCAGACCCCCTGGATACCTGAGGGGGGAAAGGTAGGGAATAAAAAAGATAAAAGACAAAATTTAAGGTACAAGAGGGATGAGGAGGAATTTGTCTCTAATGGAATAGCATAATAATCTTATGGTTGACCTGCTTTTATTAGCAAGCAAGACAAATGCACTTTATGGAACAGCAACTATAGAGGATGGGTTGATAAAAAATAAGTTAATGAACTTAATGAAGAACTAGATTTTCTCTATACCCAGACGCCAATATTTTGACACCTGTCCTCAGCAGATGCTATCTTGCTTCGGGAAACTTGGGTTGTCAGTATTCCACCCATAACCAAGGTGCACATGGCTTTCCATGAGTCCTGACATCATTTTGATGAACTGGTCTTCCATTTATCGCCTTGCTCCTGAAGCAAGGTCACACTGTCCTCAGGACTGTGGGGGCTTAAGTCATGTAGCTGGGCCCCCAATAATCTACTACATAGCCTACTCCCCAACAATCAGTTTTATTTTTTATTTTTTTAATAATTTTTTTATTTTATTTTAAAAGGGAGTAAAATTAAACACAACAAAACAGAACAGAATGGGACATAAGAAAGCATAAATTTCAAAGCTAGATAACCAGAGATCTTCACTATCTGTCATATTGTCTCTTGTTTTCTTCCACATGGTTGTCCTTATCTTTGCATGTGGAGAGCTCATACTAAATAACATAGCCAATCTTTTCACAAGATGTGTACTTCACTGGCTGCCACTTGCTAGGCAGGGGGGAGGGGGAGGGGGGACATGGGATGGGGGACAAGACGGCATGAGATTTCCGATTCTCAGCCCACATGCAGGCAGGATCACAGTCACCCCCCAGAGATGGGAAGAGTTCCTTGTTCTCCCCGCACCCTGAGTCAACCGCATGGTGCAGGTCCCAATGCGCCAGGGTCTCTCTCCTTTGGGCTGCCGAAAGTCTGCCACACTCTCAGCCACCCCCAAAGAAGGGAGGAGCTCCTTGTTCTCTGGCACCCCAAGTCAACCACACTGTGCAGGTCCCAACCTGCCAGGGTCTTTCTCCTTTGGGCTGCTGAAAGTCTGCCACACTCTCAGCCACCTCTCAGAGAGGGGAAGAGTTCCTTGTTCTCCTGGCACCCCAAGTCAACTGCACTGTGCAGGTTCCGATGCGCCAGGGTCTCTCTCCTTCAGGCTGCCAAAAGTCTGCCACACTCTCAGCTGCCCCCAGAGAGGGGGGGATTTCCTTGTTCTCCCGGCACCCCAAGTCAACCACACCGTGCAGGTCCTGATGTGCCAGGGTCTCTCTCCTTCGAGTTGCCGAAAGTTGGCCACACTCTCAGCCACCCCCCAGAGAGGGAGGAGTTCCTTGTTCTCCTGGCACTCCAAGTCAACTGCATGGTGCAGGTCCTGACACGCTAGGGTCTCTTCCCTGCAGGCCCCCGAAAGTCCGCCATACTCACCTGCTATTTATTTCTGATGAATTGACCATTCCATTTCCAAAGTTCTGAAATGGCCAACAGACCACAGAAAGAATTCTCTTTAGGCTCCTGTTTGAAACCAGCAGCTACAGCAATCTGCTGGCCTTGAAAATCTTTCATGAAAATCTCAGAAATACACAATTTAGTGCCCAGGCAGTAAGATCACACCCTGCATCTGATACCACCCTAAGGTGTGCGAGAGGGACCAGCGGGCCTAACTGGACTGTGCTCGGCGAACCCCAAGCAGCCAGCAGGCTGGGAACCCACCCTGGGTCCTGACTGTGTGCACTCAGGCAGCACTGGCAGAATCCCAGCATGCACCAGGCAAACTTGGAACTCTGTGCCTAGAAGAACCCTGGACTACAGCAGACTATCTGTGATAACTTGAAGGGAGATTAAGTGACTGCCTCACTGAAAAAGATCTCAGCTGTCTCCAGTCAGTGCGATGAGTATGCCCCTAAAATAGAGGTGTACAGAGGCTAAATAGGGCCAGTAGTAAAGCTACATCCAACTAACTGTAAGACCTTGGTAAGTCTGACAAGAGTGAGGGTGACCCCTTCCTACATACAGAAAACATCAGGCAGAGTGAGGGGTGTGCCAAGAAGGACTGCTCCATCTTGAAGAAAATCAAAAGGGCTTATGAGACACACAGACACACAATAGGGACACAGTAGGGCCTCAGCCAACAGAAACACTATAGACAGGGAGATTTGATGACCTGGAATAACCTGAAGATAAAGTACTAGCAGGAACTAAAAGTTGATCTACATCAATACTACTAGGCTTGCCAGCCCAGGAAGAATATAGGACTCACCTAACAGGCCCTGCAGCAGGAAGTCAGGTGACTGGCCCACCTATTCATTGTGGGACCCAGCAATTGGACAAACATCAACCTTACCGTAGGACACCAAGATACACACTACCAACAGTTGAAACAAGCAGGTCTAAAGGACCAAACACTAACTCAAAAGGGAAAAATTGCAAAACGAAAAAGCAAAATGCAATCTCAAACATCCAGTCCACCAGGTGCAAGTACAGGAGACATTGAAATAAAGGACTCCAAAGGTAACATACCAGAAATCTCTGAAATGATAGCAAATGAAATAGAAAAACAACTTTGTGAGGCCATAGAAGAAATCAAATTAGAAGTACTCTCCCATGTAAATATAGAAGTAACAACCTTAGCAAAGGAGTTGCTGAGTGCAGCTAAAGAAGAAATAGAGAAAAAGTACAGGAGCATGGGAAACTAATTAAAACCTTGAATGAACAATATAGAAAACAAGCAGAATTCATGAAGCAAACTGAAAGAGACATCCAAGAAACAAAAAAATTCGATTCAAAGCATGCAAAACTGTTTAAATGAAGCTGAGGATAGGATTTTGGACCTTGAGGACAGGATTGCAATTAGTGATCAGGAAAGGATAGAACTTTTAAAAATAACAAAGCAGCATGAAATGACAATCCAGAAGCTTCAATCTGATGCTAAGAGCAACAACATAAGATTAATAGGCATTAGTGAAGATGCAGTAGTCAATGCAAATGATATAACTAAATATTCATAGAAATAATAGGAGAAAATTTCCCAAATATGGGGAAAAAATCTGATATGGAGATAAGTGAGGCATAGAGAATGCCTCTTTTGATTGGTGAGTTGAGGCCACTTACATTAATGGTTGTAACTGTTATATATTGGTTTATTGTTGACATGTTATCTTTCTGCTGTTGTGTCTTTAGCTTTCCATTCTGTTTAATTGTCTGCCTTGCTTGGTGGTTTTCTCCCGTGTGTATCTAGAATGTCTTTCAGTATTCTTTGTAGGTTTGGTTTGGTGTTCAT
>PVJX010032637.1:0-20278 GCA_004027295.1 Dolichotis patagonum
TTCCTTTTGTTCCTGTTGTAAACATGTAGCATTCTTTTTAACTCTACATTTAGAGCTAAAATTGGAATTATCCTGCTCATTTTACAATTTAAATTCCTTTAATACATCAAATTACAATTTAATTCATCTTAAAACACTCTTTGATTGCACATACTCTTTTTCTCTATAGTTTTACAGTAGAAAATAAATTGAGGACTATTCTCAAGAAAATTTCTGTCCTTATCCCTAAAGAATTTCTTATGTTTGGGAGGGAAGTGAAGGAGAAGTAAATATAACTTGTTACATCTTCTTGCTTAGCTAAAATGGTCATTTTTTATTGGCTCAACATAAATGAGTAGTAGGTACAATAGTCTCCAATGATGAGAAATCTCTTCATTATTAGTTGTAAAACTTTGCATTTTTGCCTTTCTCTAAAGAGAACAACATATGCTGCCAGGGTATGTAGGAGACTGTTGTAGGGGTAGGAATAAAACTCTAGCATAAAAATTTCCTTGTCAGAGCCAGTCTCAATGTTTTCTCCAGATTATTTCAGGTAACAGTAGAAAGGTTGAACCCTTCTCTTAGAGTCCAGAGAAACAGTTTCCTGGCAATTATGGTAGAGATTCAGGTGGGAAAATAACCTTAACCCACTCTGATCAGACTTCCAAAAGGTCTTGTGCTGTTCATGGGTCCATTTTAGTATTTTTATGGAGAATTTAATTCTCTGTCTGCTGGGTTCAGTGCTCCTGATGTTCAAGTCAGCTCAGGCCCAAAACTTAAAGAGATCTTAGGCAGGAGAAGCTTGCCTATGTGAGCATGCAGTTTTACAACTCTCAAGAAGTATCACCATCTGTGTTAACGCACACATTCACTACAAACACACCTCACGATTTGGGGACCAGTGCAGTCAAGCTATAAATTGGTGTGAAAATGCTTTTTGAAGGCCTTGATGATGGAAGAAGCAACTCATCATGTCATTGTTCTTTGAGTTTTTCAGTGAGGAAACTACCAATTTTCTGTCAACTAAGTGATTGATTACACTGTACAGCGAAGATAAAATTCTAATCCTTAGGTTTATAAAGGAAACAGATGATCTGTTACCATATTAGAGCCAAATGCATCCAGATTTCACTCTAAGTTCTTCCCCTTACCAACAGGTGACCTTTCATAAATTAGTTATCTTCTTTGAGCCTCAGTTCAGTCACCTGTATCAGTGGCGTAATAACACTTCTCTCAGAATTGCTTGTCAGAACTAAATAAACCGAGAATATGAACAAGTAGGGTGCATACTGAGGTGATGTGTCATTCTTAGAATACAGTGTGGAAAACAATTCTGTGACCTCTAGGGACTCTTTTCCTCTGCAACAGTAACACCATATTCTGAATCCTTGAGTGATCATAGGAAACAGTGCTTCTCTGTCCCCAACCTTCACAAAGCTTGAGAAATAAACTTTTGTTGTGTTAAACCACTGAAGTTTTGGGATGGTTAAGTACTCTAGTGTAAGTTTAACCTATGCCTCCAAAAAGACACACAATGTTCCTCAGAGTTCAGTTACAGGCATTCTGATGCTTACTAAAATACACATCATATGTGGCAAAGTTAATTTGGGGGAAAGTGCAGAAAATAGATACTGTACACTATGTGGCATTATGATTCAAGTGTTTCCCAAAGGCTCATGTGCTAAGACTTGGTTAACAGTCTATGTCACTACTTGGAGGTGGTGGAACTTTTAAGAGGTGAGTTCTAATAGTAGTTGGAGAAAGTTAGGTCACTGGCACCTTCTTGTTGGAGGGGAGAAGACCCTGGCACACATTTTCTTTGTTTCCTGGTTTCCATGAGGTAAGCAGTTTCTCTGTCACATGCTTCTTGCCATTATGTATTATGCCACCATAGGCCCAAGGACAGCAGGGTCAAGTTACCTTGGACAGACGTGTCTGAAACCATAAGCCAACATAAACTATTCTCCTGTTATCTCAGGTGTTTTTTACAGCAACAGAAAGCTAACTAACACACATGGTAAGGAAGAATCACTCCATTATCATATCAGAAGCTCAATAGATAGGACTAGGATTGATATGTTAGGAAATAACAGTTGCTAGTCCTGTCTCTGATTAGTGTCCATACTAAAAAAATGAACTCTTAAAAATGAATAATAAAACAATCCAATTTTAAAATGAATAAAAAATGTACATTTTTCCATGGGAGTTATACAGACGTTAATAAAAATATGAAAAGACTCTAAACATAATTAGGGAATTGCAAATCAAAACCATGATTAGATGTTACATTATACCCACTAAGATCAAAACTACTGTTAATGATAAGTACTGGAAAGGATCTGCAGAAGTTGGAACCCTCATACACGACTGCTGGATTGTCAGATGTCACAGTTGCTTTTGAAACAGTTGGCAGTTCCTCAAAATTTATACATAGAATTACCATGAAATTCACAAATTCCACTACTAGCTAAATACTCAAAAATATTGAAAACATATTTGCTCATAAAAACTTGTACAGAAATGTTTAGTAAAGATATATATTACTAAAGCATAGATAAACCTTGAAAGCATAATGGTAAGTGAAACAAGACAGACATTTGCATAATTCCACTTGTATGAAGTGGGAAAGTCCACAGAAAAAGTAAATGAGAGCTTTCTAGGTGCTAGGGGTATAGGAGAATGGGATTACCATTATGTGCTAATAGGTATAGGGTTTCTTTTTAATCCGAAGAAAATATCTATTTTTTTCTGTTTTGCTTTTTAAAATAAAAAGAAATCTTAAAAAAAAAAGAAATATAGAGATGAATAACCAGAAGGAACCAAAAATGTATATGGTAGTATCTTCTATGGAGTGGAAATATTGAATTGCAAGGCAGATTGCATTTTGAATAATAAACTCTTTACACTATTGTATTTTAAAATTTTGTACATATCATTCGTGGACTGTGGGGAGAAAGAATAAGGCCTCATCAAGAATCAAGCCCTCCATGCAAACCAGCACCATGAGCAGGCTGCCACCGGTGGGAGGACAGCCAGACCCAAGCCTTTGCCCATGAGTCACTGCCATTTGTGAACTGCAGGTAGAGAGAACAAGGTCTCACCAAGAAGCAAGCCCTCCATGAGAAGCAGCACTATGCGTGGGTCGCCAAAAGCAGGGGGACAGCCAGACCCTGACCCCTTCTGGCACATGGGCTGCCAAACAAGAAGAACCAATCGTCCCAACCCCCTGTAAGTGATTGGCTGATCCAGAGAAACACAGTCTGTAATGATAGTTATTAGGTGAAATGCAATTTGATGCTTGTAGTGTTTGTTGTTTCACTGACCTTGCAGGTCTAGGGCCAGTGGTCTGATCATCTATTCAGAGGATAGTGGTACACAGTGTGGCATCTATGGGAGATCTCTTTCTGAAGGTGATAGCCATTTTTAAGTCCCTATTATCTTATTTTGAAGTCCTGTGTCATTTTATTCTGTTGGATTGGTTTTTGTTCTGTTTTGTTTTGTTGGATTTTGTTATATCTGATGGCATGAGCAGCTGTTTCAAAGATAGCAATATGTATTATGATAGCCATTTGGATCGTCTTGTTTTGAAGTTCGTTATTGCATTCATTGTTGTGTTTTTATTGGTTTTATACTGTTCTGTCTGAGTTTCACTATGTCTGAAGATATCTGCAGCTATTTTGAAGACGACATGAGTTATTATGGTAACTATTGTTGATTTTATATTATTTTGAAATTGGGTAACATTTACACTGATTTGTTTTTATTGGTTTTATTCTGTTTTATTTTCCTTGGCCTTATCCTCTTTAAAATACAAAAATATTGTGCATGTATCTATTTGGTAAAAATTAAAATGAACTAAAAGTGGAAGATACACACATATATTGTGGAGATAAATCAGAAGAAATTGAATCTGACCTGGAAACCAGGATTCTGCATTTTCAATATGGTAGCTAGGATTTTGACGAAAGTAGACTGCTAATAAGCCAGTGAACTTTGAAAATCACTACAATATTCAATATTAACATCATTTAGCAATGGATTTTGGCATAATTCGTTTCCTTCTGTACTCCTTTTGTAGTGAACAGTTTCCATTGTTGACTCAACAACTAATGGATTTATTTTTTAAACTTCTATTATGTTCTGTGGAGTAGCAAAGCAAGATACTGTTTTTGTTTTGAAAAGGGCAAGTAAAATGGAGCAATTATAAGGTCTGGCAAATATCAGTTAAAATTTTGAAAAGCACTCTTTTCCACATCTCATGTCAAGGTTAATGTAAATATAAAGTTGTAACAGAGACATTCTCATTGATTCAGAAGGTATCTGCAGCTATTTAGTAAATACTGGTTTTGTTACCTTCAGCATTCCAGTCCCCCAGCATCAGTGGGGACCTTTGACAGTTAGAGGGCCCTAGACAAAGAGTGCAGTACTCAGCATATGTGGCATTTCCTGGGGGAGGGTGGCACCCACCTCTCACCTTCTTGGACCCATTGCTGGGCACAGATGAAATGTCCCTCAACTCTCTGGAGTTTCTGATCTATTACTACTAACATAAAGGAGACAGTAAAAGCCAACTCAACAAAATTCTTGCATTTGGTGTTACATCTGGTCTATTTCATAGGCCTGGGAGGTAAGTTTTGTTCCCATTTCAGAGATGATGGGGATGATTGCTTCTTTATAACAATGAATCTGCAAGACTATCAGGTTGATTCCATCCACTTCCACAGAGTCTCAGAGGGAATGTGAGTTTTACCTATCATTTTGTATTCTTACAGCAATTTTAAATCTCTCTACTGCCTTCATAAGCCCAACTAACAGTTCTTTTGAATGCCTAGTGTTTACTACTTTCCTATTTTGTTTATATTTTATTTCCTTTCTGATAAAAGTAATCTGTTCTTTTATTAAGTAATCTGTTCTTCATGGGAAAAAAGTATAGATTAAAAAAAGGAATAATCTCGTATTCCAACCCAGAGAAAATCACTATTTTCTTTGTTCTACTCAATTGCATAGTATTCGCTTTGTATAGATATATTATTTAACTATATTTTTTAAAGAAAAACTTGGCTGATACTGCATATGTGGTTCTGAAAACTGTCTTTTATTGTCATTTTACAATGTACCATAAACATATCTTTCACACACATGGGTGAAAATTCAGTAGTAAAGGCAATGTTGTACTTAGGTCAAAAGGCTTCTGGTAACAACAGGAAAGTATTAGCATCAGATTAAAGCATGTAGCCAGGCAAATGCATGCCTGGGAAAGCAGAGCTGGCAATATTCCTATTAGAGAAATCATCATTTGAAACAAAGCCATTAAAAGTATGGATGTCTTCTAAGTCCTTGTGACCTCTACTCTTGCCCCTCACTGCCCTGATGCCCCTTGGGCCCCTTGAGTGGTACACATCTGGCAGCTCTCTTTGCATCCAATGAAAATTACTCACCCTCTGTTTTGTCCTTAGTTATTCTTGAGCCCTTGAGACATCTATACACTGTGTCATCATTTCCTCACTGCTCAAATGTCTGTCCTGTAAATTCTCCTGATAGTCCCTGGGGGAATCTTCAGTCCCCCTATCCATTTTTCATTTTGCTTTCCGGGGCACTTAATCTTCTGCATGGCACTTTCCAGTGGGCTGCCACACACTGTTTGGCTGTACTTGGGATTTTGATGTGCTTTCATCCAGTGTCTCATTGTTTACTTACCCTGTGTTTGTAGCTTGCCCTCATCTTCCCCCTGTCTCTCTACAACTGGCTGTCGTTCACCTTCCAGCTTCCCATCATGTGCTAGTTTCCCCTCCAAGTCTAGTTTTGCTTCCTCTTTTGCCTTTGCTTCATCTTCAGGCTCTATTTTGTCTTCTGCCTTTCCCTCATTTTCTGGCTTTCCTTTATTTTCTGGGTGGAACTTTTCCATGTGGAGATTTTTCCTCTTTTGCCTGTTTTAGAAGAAAACAAGGAGACACAGAATACTAAAGGCCTAGGGAGTAGAACAAGCTCCTGACAATACTTGCCTTTCTTGACTTAGGGTTTTCCTGACTCTATCCCACCTTTCAGGTACAGTCCCAACCTTACATGCTTTCTTTTCCTTCCAACTTCACATATATTTATGCAAATAAACCTTGAAAAAAACAAAAACAAAAACCTCTAAAGGTGATTCTTCCTGTGGTTAAAGGGATGTGCTAAGGAGTGTGTAGGAGCAGATTGATTCCAAATTTCCCTGTGGTCTTGACTACGCCTGTATCAGTTTTAACTGGATAGTTCCAGTATACAAACCTGCAGTAGTACCTTCCCCCTTGTAAGACTTAAGAGACTGCAGACAGAATAGAAAAATGGCAAATTATCAGGTTTCAAGGCTTCTCTGTTTTCTGCAAGGGACATCAAACATTCTCCCTTCTCTCCTCCCAGTTTTACAGTACCATATTCGCCTAAGGCAGTGAGGGCAAATCTTTTAAGGTTTTCAGCGATAGTAAGTTTCTTATCATTGCCCTAGGGTCTTGAATAGGGAGAATTTGAGGAGGGCTGACAGGTGCAAAAGATGCCTTCTCCAACTTCTGATCTGATTTAAGTCACTCCTACTCCCCATGGTCTTGTGGCACTTACCTTCTCCCACTGACTTGCACTGAAACTAGGTAACTTGTCTTTCCTTGTTTGGGTTGGTGCTTACAACCACAAAACTGAAGACCCGTAGAGAGACAGGAGGCATTAGGTGAGTGCAGGAGTGTGAAAGCCAGTGACTGGCAACTGGAACAAAGATTCTTTTTTTCAAACTATTCGTCAAATTCCTACCACACGCTTGTCCTTCCCTTCACTTTCTCTGATTCCTGTTGTACAGCTCTTACCTAAGAGCCTCCTGTTTCCTTTTACTGGGCAACAGAAGAGAACATTTATTTCCAAAGTGCCTCTGTGTATCTGAATTCTCTCCTAGATTTTGTCATCTTTTCTTGTACCAAAATGAATCCCATGGATTCTAGACCATGCCTCTCAGAAGGCAGATTTCACTACACACAGGAGGAGGCATTTCAACTCCTACACTGCAGGGGATCCACATAACACAAAACCCAGCACTTTGCTGAAAATGGAGATGACAGAGGCAGGGAGCAGGGTAGAAATGGTCAGAGCACTCCAGTCACCCCCTCTATGTCCATATACATAGAAAACCTGTATTTTCCTGCAATACCAGAAACAAATTAAGTCCAAACTCAGAAACCTTTTGGGTCCATGCTATCTCTTGAACCTTCTCTATTTCAGAAACCAGTCCTTTTCAATAAGGACCTAGTCTCCAGACCAAACCTGTTGTCCCTTTCTCTGAAGCATCTAGTCCTCTACTCATCCAACTGAGGCTCCTTCAGCCACCATTTGCAACTCCAAAATGGATGGAGGATGTAGAAGAGACAAGAACTCAAGCCTAGGCTGGTTGTAGGGTCGGACTTCCCACGGGTCACAGTTTCCTCCCTGAAGGGATTACTTTTTCTTGTGCCACCCCTCCTTCATCAAAGGTAGCTCAATAGGCCTTCCTAATGGATTTCATTTGGCACTCATTCTTTCCCCTTGATCTCTCTCAGACTCCTCTCCCTTTTTTGATCAGTTCTCCATTTCTTATACTAAATGGTGGGCATTTAGGAAGGAGTAGTGAGAAGCGAGCCCTAGATCTGCTCTAGTGTTTGCTTACTGTCATCCCTACCTCTGCACTCACTGGCTAAGGATTTGCAGCTATACGGGGCAGATGCATCTTTCCTTTTTTCTGCCAAAGCCCACATTTTACTGACCTGTAGGATTATACAACAATTGTGATGCCTGTCCCCCCATCCCACCTCCCATGCCCTCCCTCAGTCTGAATTCTGCCTTCCACAGAAATAAGGAACTGATATCTGGAAGACAGGAACTTCTTCATTCCTCAGTTCCTGAACAATCACATAAGGAAAACATCACCAGTGAGCTCAGCCTCTGCTTCCCCTCCCACTGGCAGAAGTGCATCAGTCTTCTTCCCATCACACTCTACTCTCCCCTTTCCCACCTCAAGAGGCTCTGTCACTGTGGTCTTGCTAATCCAAAAAGTCAGATGTGGCCCCTTCATCCTTTGCTATTTATCCTCTTGTGGTTATCAGGGAAACGTTGCATCTTCTCCTAAAACTACTGGCCATTAGCACAGCTCTGAGGAACTGATTTTTGACATTTTCTCCTTTTACCTCCACGTACCTTCAAATTATTCCTCTGTTCAGCGACTGATGTTTATTTTACTTGCGGTCCAGCCCTTCACGGAAAGAATAAAAGGTGAATTGTCAAATAGGGACGCAAATTTGATATAGAGATTTTATTTTCTTTTAAAATATTTTTTTCGGCTTTATTTACTTCTCTGAGCATGAGTTATTCTTATAAGCACAAAACTGAATAAAACAATTTTACCTGTGTTTGAAGTAGAGGGAAAAAACCCAACAGGATTCCAAATTTTTCTACTCAGAAGAGAAATCAAATTAAACTCATAACACTAATTTGTACCATCAAAGAGAATGAATTCAATTGGTTACATACACAATATACATTTAGAAAAATGTCATGAACAGCCAGTTCTATCATTTTGTGTTTTTTTAAAATACACATTATTTACTGTTGAGTGCTAGATAGAATTACTATAATGCTAAGGGTGACATGATGTTAGTTTTGAAGATTTAAACAAGGCACTTCTTTTTTCAATACTGGGGACTGAATCCAAAAGTAATTTACTATGGAGCTACATCTGTAGTTTTTACTGTTTTGGGGGTGGACTTGTACTTACTAAGTTGTACAGGCTGGCATCATGCAATCCTCCTGCCTAAGACTCCTGAGTTGCCGGGATTAGAAGCATGCACCACCAGACCTGGAACCATGGCTATGTTTTCATTCAGAGGTTTAGTTTTGGAAAAAAGAAAAAGCTATAGGGTTGAGGAAGCTAAGGTTATGGAGAGTACAAGAAAGATTATCTTATCCTCTCTGCCCTGTCAGTAGGTGGGAAAGGTACTGGTATCCTACCCCTGTCCATGTTTTCCAAAGTGTTTCATTTTTTGGATTTAGGTACCTCACTCTGTAACTTTAAAGTTTACCTGGGTAGGAGGCTGAGGTTGTGAACTGAGTAAATGTCTTTGATATTTTCTCTCTCTCAAATGTCCATAAGGATAGTTCTGCTCACAAATGGGAGAGGGGTATTTTTCTTCACATGAAAACAGGAGCTCTCTTAGACTCCTGCAACTGAGGATTTCCATGAAGCCTGGAGAAGTGATAGCTGTGGAAAGCACATCCACAGACCTAGTTGCTCTATGCAGTTATTCACAGTGCCTGGGTGGAAGTTTCCCTGGACTCTGTCTGCTGCCTCCCACCGGAGAGAAGACACATCCTGCTTGGACTCTCAACACTGGTATCTTCACCACTAAGGCAACTAGGAGGGGCCTAACCAAGTTGCAGTGTTTCTGCCTGCCATTCTCTACTCATGCTGATACCCCATCGGTCAGTGCCGAATCAGTTTGGACATACGGACCATACTGATTGACCTAGACAAGGTGTTGTCAACTGTCATAGTCTATAAATCAGCCAAAATAGTATGAAAGGTTTCATATGTTAAGAAAGCAGTAGAATATATACACTTTTTTAGGAAGAGAATCTGTATCACTGGTGGTGAAACTATGGCATGCGTGCCGTAGCAGGCTATTGTATATCACTGAAAGCTCTAAAAGGTTTGTCATTGCTGATGTATACCCTATGAATTTAAGAAAAACTGATATATAAGCAAGTTGGCAAAGTGAGAAAGAAGAAATTATGACTGAATAGAAAAAGATAGGAGGAAAACCTGCTATTTGGGAATGAGATGAAGAGTGAGAGACAAATACAAGCTTAGCCATGTTAGAGGGAACTCTCTTACTCTTTCGATTTTTTTATTTTATTTAAAGAGAAGAAAGAAAAAAAACAAAACAGAATAAAGGGTAGCAACAATACAGAATTCCAAGGAAAAAAAGGAAAAGAACAACAACAAAAAAACCTAAGCGATTATTACTCGACAAATTACATACTGACTTCTTGGAAATAGTTGTTCAAATTATAAAGTTAAAACATGTAAAGTAGACATTCAAACAGTAAGTCTGTTAACAGTGCTGTTCCATGATCTGACGAAAAAAACCCCAGCAATATGGTCATCCATCTTACCCACTCAAATATACATTCAATTATATCAAAAGTGTAAAATTAAACACAACAAAACAGAACAAAGCGGATCACAAGAAAGCAATGTAAAGGACATAAATTCCAAAACTAGACAATCGGAGATATTCACTTTCTATCATATTGACTCTTTTTTCTTCCAAATAGTTGTCCATATTGTCACATACAGGGAATTCACATGAAACAACCTAGTATGGAATTGATCTGAGCAGGACGAGGAGGATGTTTCAGGTCTTCAAGACCAGACAATAGGAAAGCCGAGAATGGCTGTCATAGTGTCTCTCATTCTCCTAGAAACAGCTGTCCATACCTTCATGTGTGTTGAACTTAAACAAGGCAAAGCAAGCTAAAATCATTTTGAACAAAAAGTGATAGCTTTGCTGGACTTCACATCATGACATTATGGAATCAGCACTGGGTATTGTAGTGTCTCTTTTTCTTCAAAGCAGTTGTTCATTTCAACATGTGTTATATAGTTGGTTCTTGTAAACTCTTTATAAGCTCTACACATGCATGAGTCTCTAAATGTATATCTATCCTTTCTGTATTAGAGGTAAAAACAAAAAAGCAAGATAAAACAAAACAATTCCTAGAAAAGCATGAAGCAAAGAAGTCATATATAACCACAATACAAGGTGAGCTACAATGGTGACCATGATGTCTCAGCAGTATATAACAACATTAATAAAAATGAAGCATTGCAGACATTATAAGACTTCAAAAGCAAGTAATAATCAAACCAGAGTGGGTATCTTAATGAATCTTGTCATCTTCAGTGTAGTTGCCTATACTCTTAGACTTGATGCTATCAATCATAACAGATTTAAATAAAATAAGTCAATATAAAGTAGCAATCTAACAACCCAGATTCAAATAAGATCAGTCATAACAAGACAGTATAAGTTATAAAGGGCTTCGGATTAAGTTGATAGGAAATTAAGGATGATTACCATAATATGTCCTCTTATTTTTGGGATAGCTGACCATGTCCTCAAGTCTAATATAAGTAGACAAACTGGAACAGCATGTAATCCATCCAAGCAGAGTGATGAGAATAATGTAAATTTTAAATCTTGTTACCCAATTAACAATATCCTCTGCCTTCATTTTTTAGACAGTTCCTCCACTTTCACTCCCATGGGGTGCACTTCTTATTTTGGGTCCCACTGCCTCCCTATATAGAGCATCTCAATGGACCCTATTTCTTGATCTACTCTGCCTGTGTTTCTCTCTGTTAATATTTCAAGGCCATCTATACTAGAGATTACAGCCATCGATTAAGGTATTATTAATCTCTGAATCCCCTGAAATTATGTTCCTTTGTGTGTGTATGTGCATGCGTGTGTGTGTGTGTGTGTGGTGAAAGGGTAGGATATATAAATTTATTCAGTGTATAAGTTTTGCAGTCATAAAACGTTCAAAGAGATATACAATATATACAAGATGAAGACCACCGACTTAGAGAACATAATTTTGGCATGGGGGACAGCAAACTCAGGGAGAGTTTCCCTGAATGTGAGCCATACTATCCAATCCAGTAGGGGCCCAGATAGGGAAAATAAAAAGTAACAGATAACAAAAGGTCCTGTGTGTGGGGTCTTGGTCCCTCTTACTGCCTCTCCTTAGTGGCTGCCAAAATGTGAGCAGCTCTGCTCCATCATGCCCTTCTGCTATGATGTTTCAGCCTTGCCTCAGGCCTAAAAACAATGTAGGCAGCTGACCATGCACTGGAAACTCTGCTCTATTTCATATAAATAGAATTATCCAATATATGATTTTTGTGTGAGTTCCTTTACTTTAAATATTATTTTCAGTGTATATTATATTCACATTGCAGCATTGCTCTTGTAATATATACTTACTTTCTTTTAATATATGAATAATTTTTAATTGCATACACATCCTACATTTTGTTTATCCTTTCAGAAGTTAATAAATACGTATCTGTGTTGTTGTTACTTTTTGAATATTGTAAATAATGCTGCCATAAATATTCATATATAGAGCCATAGCTGTAGTTCTTAGGTAGAGCACTCACCTAGCACATGTGAGGTTCTGGGTCCAGTTCCCTAGGAGTGAAAAAAATACTCATGTGTAAGTTAGATTTTTTGCTTTTTTTTTTAAAGATAGGGTCTTACTATGCAGCCCAATTTAGCCTTGGACTTACTATGTAGTCCAGGTTGGCATTGAACTTGTGATCCTCATGCCTCCTGAGTTCTGGGATTGCAGGAATGTACCAATATACCTAGATTCATATATAAATTTTTGTGATGGTGCATGTTTTTATTTTTCCTGATTATAAACTTGATATATTTAAATTTTTGATGACTCACCAAAGTGTTCCACAGTAGCAGCAATATTTAAGATTACTACCAACAGTATATAATGGTTTTAGTTTCAAAATAGTCTTGCAAACAATTGTTAACTTCAAGTTTTTTTTATATTTATCATCCTATTGTTTGAGAAATCATTGATTTGCACTTCCCTAGTTACTAATGATATTGAGCAACTTTCAGTGTGATTTCTGGTTATTCATACATCTTCTTTGGAGAAATATCTATTCTAATATTTTACCCATTTCTTAATTTGTATCATTCTGTTGTTCAAAGAGGAAAGTCAGAATTCTGTTACTTGTAGTTTCAAACTACAGACTACCAGATAGTACCTCACAGGGGTTTGCATGTGAGTAACAGTGAATTGGTGTTGTAAAGATTTGTATATGTATGGCAAAATGGGGCTGGGGTTAGCTAGATTTAATTAGATATCTGTGGATTGGCTAATTTCTGAGGCTCCAAGTGTAGTTTGTAACACTAACTGTAAACATTTAGTAAGGGAAGTGGGTAGAACTTGGAGTTAATGCATATACCCAAGAAAGAAAACTGACAGCCCTCTCCCTAGGGTCTCAAACTTGCATCAATACCCAATCAATATAAAAGAAATATTGCAGTTGTCCTCTTGATGCTTTCACATCCATTTTGAGCTCAATTATTTTGAGTATTTGAGAGGCACAAAGAGTAGAGAAGACTTCCAGATGTTTGGACATAAGTTGTTATAATAGCAGAGAAAATGTTTTATTACAAGAACTAAAAAAATGAAAACAAGTAAAGGCATAAGGAATCCTTGTAGGCTAACTATAGCCAATTTATTTATGTGGCAACATCCAAGAACAGATATCTAAAACTTTCGGGATCTTTAACCATATCTTTGGTGAAGGTATAACGTATGTTGTAAATATGAATTCCGTATATTTTATGATAATAGTATTTTGGTAGATTTATTGGGTAAAGGTTAAAATTTAATAATTGCATTAGTAGAGGCTATGAGTTAGTAACTTAGCTCATGTAAAAGTTCATGGTATTTATAAAAGTATAGTTATGGTTATGATTGCAGATAGTGAGCAGAAAGTAAAAGTAGGGGCTGGGGATTTAGCTTAGTGGCTTAAGCACCTGCCTTGGAAGTGTGCAGTCGTGAGTTCCATCCCCAGTACCAAAAAAAAAAAAAAAAAGTAAAGGTAGAAATTTGCAAGTAGAGAGTAGTACAAAGTGCAGGGGAATAGAAAATCCCTCCCCAGGCAACTAATGAATTGTGTAACAGACAGTTCCTTCCTGAGTAAAAAGCAAGTCATCATTAATTTTTATAATGATACCAATAATAATAAAAAATTCTGCCAGATTTTCTTTTAGGATTAGAGATATAGAATTGTATGAATACAAATATCATAAGCTAAGTAAACAAAGAGCTCAGGAAACAGTAGAATGTCTAATATTAGCCAGGTGTGGTGGCCTATGCCTACAGTCTCAGCTACTCAAGAGGCTTAGGCAGGAGGACTACAATTTCAAGGTTAGTCCCAGAAAGTTAGACCTTGCCTCAAAATAAAATACAGTGCTGGGAGTGTATCTCAAATATAGAGTTCTTACCTAGAATGCACAGAGCCCTGGGTTCAATTCCCAGCATTGAAAAAAACCTAATAAACAAAGAAAGATGTATCTTTCATATATTGTTGGATTTCATTTTAATAAACTTTTGTAAAGAATTTTTTCATAAATCTAGGAATGTAGCTCAATGATAGAGATCTTTCCTAGCATGTTTTTTGTTCTCTTTTTTCCACAATATTTTTTTGGATTGAGTTGAAAAATCTATTTTATCTCATATATTATCTTATTAGCTTTAACTTTTTTCATGCTTGTTTTAGGAGTTACAGCATCTTTAATGTATGAGGCTTACCTTGAATGTATAGAATAAGAACCTTAAAATTGTGCACTTTCCATTTCTTTTCTTCTGGCTTTTGTACTATTATTGATATTCATTTTTACTACATGTTACAATGCTGCAATACACAGTAAATTGTGGGCAATCATACTGCACATGCTACTTAGAAAAATCAATAGAAATTTCTCATCTTGAAAATTTATGGTGGTGGGGAGCCAGGGTAGGAAGGAAGATGTAGGACACAGAATAATATCCAGGGGAGAGGGATGGAATGGATCACAGCAGGAGAAAATCAGAAGTGCCTAACTCTTATCCCACTGAACTTGAGTTCGGGGAAGGCAGCACTTTAGAAATGTCCTCTGAATACTGAAAGGAATATGTCATATGTCAGAGGGAATGAAAATTTGAAGAAAATTTAAAAATTACTATATCATATGGTCTATAGAGCACCCAAGGAGGTGACTATCTCCAATTAACTGATACGTTAAAAAGTTATTTTTAAAATGTTTCGCTTACTATATTTCTTTTTTTTAATCGGTACCAGGGATCGAACTCACGACCGTGTGCTTGCAAGACAGGCTTTTTTGCCGCTGAGCTAAATTCCCAGCTCTCTTATTATATTTTTAAATAACAAATTCCAGGGAGTGAGCCAAAGTTGATATCATCACAAGTGTTTAGTAAGTGCTCATAATGCTTTTATAAATGGTCAAATTCTTTTATTCAATATGTGTTAAGTGCAGAAAAAATATATAAAAAGAAGAAAATAAGGGCATTAAAAAGTTGTGTCATAAATTTTTTAAGTAAAAAGAATATAAAGAATGCTTTTTAAAACTACTTTATTAACATCACAATATACAATGAGCATTTTTTCCATGCAATAGGTATATTCTGCTAACAAAAGTGATACAGTCTGGGTCAAAAATACAACGTTCTATTAGAAGCTGGTAATAGGAGACACATGCAAACCAGTGACATCATAAGTTTTACAACAGTACATCACAAACATGTAAGTTTAGGAACCAGGTGCTTTATTAACTTCAGGGTAAACATCAGGATTCAGGGCCTAAGGCAAAAGTCACTGTGCTGATCATGGTGAGGGAGGTCGTTACTAACTGCCTGTAAGCTATGACTCAACTGCATTTCCTTTAGCTTTTGCATGTGTTGTCTCATCTCCTCTCCAAACCTTCCTACATTTTCTTCTCTCGTCCGTGCCTGTGGCTCTCCAAACCCATGCATCAGGTTCCATCTATAATGCAGGATGGGCTGCGTAATTTGGATCTTCCTACGATGTCCTCTAGGCACACAGTATTCATCGACTTCCAAAGGCAAGGCCAAGGGTTCCCCTTTATCAGCATGTAGCTCTTTTTCATCTTTTTCTTTGTTTTCCTGTTGGGTGTTTTTCACATTGAGACTTTTTATCAGTAGTTTCTTTTTGGATTCCATTACTCCTGGGAAACAAGAGACAGAGGGATTGAATATTTAGTAGACAGATCAGCACCGAGGACAGAGGCCCTATAACACTCAGAAAATTCAGAGGCCAAGGTCTCCCAGTATGTTCCCCTCCCTTCTCCAAAGCCCAGCATTTTTCCTGCAGATCTATCTACGGCCTCTGCAGGTAACAAAATGGAGGACGAGGATGAACTGGAATATGGCAAAGAAGGAATGGAGGAGGTACGTGGGTCTGGGTCTGGGTCTGGGACTGAACTTTCCACACTCCCCGATTCCCCCTAACCTGGGAGTACCCTTGTCTCCTCCTTTCCTTTTTGAACACTCCTCCCTCTTCCGCTCCGGAGTTTTTACTCCTGGTGAGCCGCTGCAGCCCTAGGCCCCTCAGACCTGCAGCAGTCTCTCTGCCCCTGAGCGTTGAGCACTCCCCCGCTGTATCCCAGCGTCTCCACTTCACTCCCACTGCACCGCCCCGCCCCCTCTCAGACCACCATTTTCTGCATCCGGGAGGACGGGGTGGCCGGGCGTGGGAAAGTGTCACACTGCTCGTCCCCTAGAACCTGGCAGCCCTGCCCCATAAGCGCGACCGCACACTTGCGCCTGGATGTGATACCCCTGGCTACATGGCTCAGCCAATGCGTATTGGCTCAGAAGCGCCTGACCCCTGGGAATGAGATTCCGTAGGTCTTGTTGCTCTTCCATCCCAATCCCAGAGACCCACTCTGTGAGTCCCTTACCCGCTCCTCTAATGCCTCCTGCAGTTCCAGGCTGCCCCAGGCCCGTGTGCCCTGAGGGCTACTGGGAACAGGTAGGTCCTCTTAGACCTAGAGCCTGTGAGCAAGAACCAAATCTGGTGGTGGAGCCGCACTCCGGAGTCTGTGTTGGCGTCACGTGAGGCTTCAGGCACTGCCCCTGCCTCCTCCCAGGTTCCCAGCCCCTAAGGTTGTTGTGGGGCTGCATGGCGCTCCCTCATACCAAGTCCCTTTTAATAACACCGGCCTAGGCCGGGGCACTGCCTTTTTAATGTTCCCCTGGGCCTTTATCTGGTTGCCAGAGAAGTGCAGTGTCTTTTTAGGGATCATTGGCCATTCCCATTTCTCTGGGGGAATTGCCAGTCCTGCTCCTCTGCTCCTGGGATACACCTTCCTTCTGTTGTACTCTCAGGTCTACGGTTCCCCATCACTCACTCTTCATACTTTTCTGTATTGTACCTTTTATAAAAAGGTACAATACAGAAAAGTATTAAGGTATGATCTTCATAAAGGGAAATAATTATTTAAAAGACAGGATTAAATTTAGGAGAAGGAAACCCTGCCATCTGTCTCATATGCTGTCATTATATAAATATAGACTCCATAGGCAGCTGCTTTTAAGAACTTGGAAAAGACAGAGCAACTGGAGGGGCCCCTAGACATGTGAGGGCTTTCCATGAGGTGAATCAACAAATATGTATTGCAACAGAACTTTAACTAGTCTTTCAGAATGAAAGAAATAAAAACCTCTTCACAAATTGTGGTCCAAATGGTAATAAGTATGTCTGTGTTTGCAGATTAAATGACCATTATTTAGAAAGTCCCAGGAAATCTGCAATAAATCTGCAATAAACATATTACAGCACTACGAATTGAATTTGGGAAGCTTGCAGTTACATGATAAATACACAAAACACATTTATATTTTGATATGCTAGTAATTAACAATCAGAAATTAAAAGAAAAAATATCACAGTACCTTTGAAATGTGAAATATTTAGAAATAAATTTTTAAAAGATGTAGAAAGCCTGTACACTGCAAACTGTCAAAAACTGTTGAAATAATCTAAAGACCAAAACAAATGTAAACATATGATAGTAATCATTTTCTAAAATCCAATACTCGGAATTAATCAATAAAACCAGTGTAATCAAAATAAAATCCCAGCAGATATGTTTTTATAAATTGGTAAACTTACCTTCAAGCTTCCACGTGAAAGCAGAAGATGTAGAAAAGATAAGATAAATTTTAAAAACAGCCCCAAAATCTGGAGAACCACAATACTCTATATGATTTGAAGCTTTAAAATGTCATAATAAAAGTTATATCTTAGCAGAATAAACATATACTCATATATCAGTGGAACAGAATATAGCTCCAAAATATATATAAATTAATTTATCTATATATAATATATTTTTGCCAAAATTATAAATCAATAGAGAAAGTATAGTCTTTTAATGAGTGGTGCTGAAACAAATGGAAATTCTTAAAGGAATAAAAGTATCTTATGTTTTAACTTCACCATATACAAGATATTTCAAAGTGAATCATGGTCTTAAATGTAAAAGCATAAACTATAAAATTTCTAGCTAGAATAAGACACAGCGAAAGACTTAACACTGTCAAGAGTACATAAAGATTCCTTAGATAGGACACATAAGGACCAAATCACACTCAAATGCGCATATACACATACACAACCAGAGATAAAGTGAACTTATCAAAATTTAACATTCTGTCTTAAAAAAAAACATAGCTAAGGAAATGAATTACAAATTCAAATGCAGCAGTGCATTCCAATAGTCCCAGCAACATTGTGTAGGCAGTAGGATCACTTGAGTCTAAAAGTTCAAGGCCCACCTGTGCAACACAGTGAATCCTTACCTCAGAAAAAAATATAGGAAACTAATAGAAAATATTCACAATATGTGTATCTGCCAACAGATTTTCATTGAAAACATATGAAAAGAACTCCTAAAGCTCAAAACAGAAAAGCAATTAATCAATAAAAAATGATCAGAAAATCAAAATGACCAAAAAAATAAAACTACAAATTACCATTGAGCTCAGTATTTGAAAATGAAAAAGGTTTGCACTCTCATCTACCTTTCAGCTATGAAACCACCAGAGTTCTTATTCATTGCTGGTAACATGTTCAATCACTTTGAAAGACTTCTTAGTAGTTTCTTGAAGGGTAAACTTACTATATTTCGTAGGAATTTCACTGAGGAATGTTTCCAACAGAAATTAGTTTTAAGAGATTATTCATGGCAATTTTTTAGTAATAGCTTCTAGGTGAATAAAGACCAAATAACTATCACCAAGCAAGTGATAAAACAAGACTTTAGGTCTTCATACATTTTAACACTATCTGACAATAAAAGGAACAGACTACTAGTAAAAGGACTACCACAGGTGAATATCAAAAAATATAATTTGGGAAAGATATAAGACACAAGAACATATTGTGAATGAATATATTTGTATCACTTCTAGAACAAGCAAAATAAGTCTATACTAAGATGAATTGGACCAAATGTGTTTTTGTTTTACTTAAAAGGGGATTGTGAAGGGGCCTAATATAACTTATTTAGGTGAAGCAATATGATGTGCTAGTCACTCCACTGGCAAATACATTTGTTGAAATCACTGAAGTATACTGTTAAAATTTGTATATCTTGGGCTGATGATGTAGCTCAGTGGTAGAGCACTTCCCTCACATGCTTGAGGCTCTGGCTTGACTCCCAACACCACAGAAAAATAAAATAAAATAAAATAAAATAAAAGTGTCCATCTAGTTTCATAAAGGTAATAGCCCAGTCAAGTTGGTTAAAAACAAAAAATCTAAAAATAAATCTAAATCCTTGAAAGTCTCCTACACTTAAAATTATAAAATAATTTGAAAATCATTAAAGAACTAAAGACAAAAATACTAAATATTTTGCAAGGACGTACTACAACTAAAACTGGCCACCACTTTGAAAAACTGTATGACAGAATAACTTAAAATTAAGCATGTGTAAATTGGGTGTGGTGGTACATGCCTCTATTCCCAGCACTAGGGAGGCTGAAGCAGGAAGATTGCCATGAGTTCAAGGCCATCCTGAGCTATATAATCAAGTTCAAGGCCAGGCTACTTTACATAGTGAGACTGGGTCTCAAAAAATAATAAATAGCTAAATAAGGTTAAGCTTATCTATCCTTTAGAACTTTTATTATTTTGGTGAAAGCTGTCAAAAATCCTTTCTTCTAGGTTTTTGAAATGTATATTACATTACTGTTATCTATAGCTACCCTACTGTGCAATAGCACACAAGAGTTTGTTGCTACTAACTATAAGTTATTTAACCACTAAATAACTTTTCTCCATTGTTTCCCACTACTTTCTTGAGCCTCTAGTAAACAATCATTTGACTTTCAATTTCTAGATTCCACCTATGATGGAATGCAGTTCTTGTCTTTCTGTGCAGGGTTATTTCACTTAACATGATAAGCTCAAGCTTCATTCATGTTGACACAATTAACTGGACACAATTTCTTTTTTTTATTTTAAAGAGAATAAAACAAAAGAGAACAGAGCAAAGCAAATCAGAACAGAACGATGCAAGCAACACAGTACTTCGCAACAAGACAACCGGATATTTACAGTAGCTACCATAATTTCTCTTTTCTTTGAAATAGTTGAGCATAGCTTCACACACAATAATATCAA
>PVJX010032638.1:6062-20377 GCA_004027295.1 Dolichotis patagonum
CTCAACCACCTTACCTTTGATAAAGGGGCCAAACATGCTCGCTGGAAGAATGACAGTCTCTTTAACAAATGGTGCTGGAAAAATTGGCTGTCCATATGCAGAAGACTAAAACTAGACCCATGTCTATCACCATACACTAAACTAAAATCTAAATGGATCAAAGATCTAAATATTAAAACAGAAACACTAAAACTGTTGGAAGACAAAGTAGGTAAAAACCTCGAAGATATAGGGGTAGGTAGAGAATTCATGAATAAGTGCTAATTATGGTGGATAGTAGCTACCATACTGACAATAAGTCTAAAGTCCATTCAAGAGGGGTTCAATGAATATACATTTGGGTATCTTTGCTATAAAAGTATTTAAATGCTTACTCTAAATTTTTAGCTGATCTCACCATGAATTAGCAGTAAATTGCTCACCAACCACATGGTATACACCTCAATTTGAGCATTTCTGGCTTAAAAAACTCCATTTTGTGCCAGGTAGTGGGCAATTGATAAGGCAATTGAAAGCATGATCAGTGTGAGTTTTTTTTCAAGACTGTGTTTTTACTGGTAGGAATACAGAAGCACTTATAAGAAGCTCTTATTGTGGGAAGAATTGCGGATCAAGTGCAAATATTTTTTCTTTTTTGCTCTGCTACCTAGCATCATGCAAACTGAAATGGAAAACATCAAATAAAGCTCAAAGCAGGCAATTTTACACAGCTATGGATACCTACTGTCAAATTTTCTGAGGAGTTGGAAATGGGTGAGTACTGCTTACAGTGAGAGTTTAATAGTTAAGACAAAAATCAATTATTTTCAAATATAGATTTGAATGGAGACAAATAAAAGAATTCTTTGAAGTAACAATGGCAGTTCTGGGGAAATGGCCTTGTTTATAGATGTATTCAAACCATCACAAATCTGTAGGGAATCATTTTTCTGAGAAACAGCTCCCTTGAAAATAAATAAACAAAACTTTGTTGCTCTGAAAAAAGAGGAAAAATTCACATAAAACAGCTTCAAACAGCAACTTTTCGACGTAAATGAAACAGAAAAGCTTCATCTCTGTAAACTAGTCATAACAGCAACTCTGTACTCAGAAAAGTTTGAAATACAAAGGAAATTTGACAGAATATAAGAAATAAAAGATGACTTAAACACCCTACAAGTAACCATTTAAAAAGAAATCTCCAGTTGAAAATAGCCAAATTTAACAGGGCCTTCTGCTGTAGGCCTCATAGGAGGTCTGTAAACATTTTCTTCCTTTTGACTATTCTTGAATAACAAGTCACATCACTTTGTGTATCTGTAGTTATATGTAGTTAACTCTCAAATAGTTAAAAGATTACCACAGCAAATAATTCCACAGAAGCCAAATCCCAATTTACAGATTGTTACTACTTATATTGTGTCCCCCACCCTCATTCATATGTTGAAGCCCTAACCCTCAGGTGAAAGTATTTGGAGATTGGGCCTTTAGGGAAGTAATTAAGGTTAAATAAAGTTGTAAGGGTTGAATTCTAATCTGATAAGACTGGTACATGTATCAAAGGAAAAGACATGCTTGCTTTCTCTCTCTCTCGCTCTCTCTCTCTCTCTCTCTCTGTTGTCTCTCTCTTTCCCTCTCTCTCTCCACTGTACCCAAGTATGGAGGAAAAGCCATGTGAGAGCACAGTAAGAAGGTGGCCATCTACAAACTACAAGAAGCTTCTCCAGGCTCCAGAGAATCAATTTCTCTCATTTAAACCACCCTATATGTGCTACCTTGTTATGGAAGCCAAGAACACTAATTTGAGATATTTTGGAAGGCTAAGTATACAGGATGATTCCCAGGCCATCTTTAGGGTCAGTCAGTGCTCACAGCAATTAATTGACTCAGCTATTACAATGTGAATTGATCAATGTGTGCATATGTGGGTGGGGGGATACATTCACTATTCTAATAGTGATCATTGGTCACAGGGCTTTGAGGCCTAGTCAGTCAATAAGAACTTGTCCCTGTAGGAAATAGGAAAGACCATCCCTGACAACAATCTATTTAGGAAGATTGAAAACAATCTATTTAGGAAAAGTAGTACGTGTGAAATACCTGATTATTTTAATTTGTGTTCTTCACACAACAGGAGGAATACTTTTTAAGAGATATAGAATTAGTGCTTCATAAAAATCTGGCAGTAGAGGAATACCAGTATGGTGCCATTGATCATGAAACTGTCCCAAAAGACTCTCTTCATGTAATTCCTCTAATTACCAGTAACATCTGAACACACAGAGCACCAGGATAACCAATGTAGCTCATTAAAACCAAGATGATGAGAGTGAGAATATTAATTAGATGAGAATTAATTGTGTAGTGTGCTCCAATGCATTACACCATAGAATCTTAGAACAGAACTTTAAAACGTTGAAATTAAACTTTACCATTATATGGTCCATGTTCCTAATTTTACAATGCAGTCTTATAAGTTGTTGAAGAACTATTTAAGAATACGCAGTCTCCACATTGGCAAAAGGAAGAAAACTTCTTGGGACAAATGATTCTGAGAATAAGGAAGAAGGAAGAAAAAAAGAATGTAACATGAAGAGCATCTACAAAGTGTCAGGAGGCACAGTCCCATATATATGATAGTAATCATTTTCTTTCTATCCTCTTACTAACTTTTAGGAAAAAGACATTGTTTGCACCATTTTAGAGATGTAAATGTTTGGAGAATATAAATGACTTTTAAAAGGCTATACAGGTAAAATAGTCACAACTAGTACTCCAACCCAATTGCAATCTAACTCTGAAGCTCTCACTCTGATGTCACACCTCAAACACACTTTAACTTTTATCTTTTTTTTCAGTGCTAAGGATTGAATGCAGGGCCTTGTGCATGCCAGGCAAGCACTCTACCAATAAGCTATACCCTCAGCCAGCCTTCTTAGGCATACTCAAGATTCAAAAAGATTGGAATAGAAGCATATCTCAGAAATAATTAAGTGCCTGAGAAAGTCATCCAGATCTCCCTTCAGAATTAATTTATTCCCTTATTGCTAAGCATATTGACTGCTCAAAATTAGATGCTGAGCCACTCCCCTTTTACTCTTGGTAGTCAGGAAATTCACAAAATTGCACTCACTCCCTCAAGGGCAGTCACATGCAAGAATTGGTCCTAGGGTGTGGAATATGAAGATGCAACTCCTTTGCCTCAATTTAGGTGAACCCTGAATGGCTGTGACCATTTCATAGTTCCCCACACAACTCAACTCCTCCCTCTGCCCAATCCTGCTTTCCTCATCATTGACAAATTATAATCCTGAAGGCATCCACCAAAAAGTTGGCAATATGGCCTAAAAAATGCATACTTTAAAAATGTACTAGTAATTAGACATAATGCATCTGAAGCAATGTGAAAATAATGTTTTTCTCTTGGCGGCTGCACCAGAATCACTCGCCCCTGAAGGGAAAATATATGAACATGTCCCTATCCTTCATATATGAAATGTGTCAAAAAGTATGACTGATTAACTAGGGTGACTATATGGCTGAGATAGTAAAGTGACATTCAAGAACTAAGTAGAGTTTGGTGGGATTGAATGTCACATGTAGGATGAAGTAAAAGAAGACCCTGGACCAGGGGAAATAGAAAAATAAAGCTTGGAGATAATCAAGACATCTAAAGATTTCACATAGATGGTAGTAAGATGTTCTGTATCAGCTCACCCCTCCATCTCCTCTGCAAAATTTTCAGTGCATTGGACCTTGTTTGCTGTGTGAGATGCCACTTGGAGAGGTCAGAGAGGTTGTTGTGGAGATATCTTATGCCTGGCCTTCACTTTCAATGAATAAGAGTTGAGTTCTAGCTCAGAAAACAGGAGCATGAACTCTCATTTTCCAAGGAAACATACAGGCTGTCCTTCTCTGAGTGTGAAAATCTAAAGATGAGGCTACAATTTATTGAAAGAGAAGCTACATCAATACACCAAAAAATGGCAAATTGCTTCTTGGCCTTTTGGCTAAGAAGTGCAAAATGGGGCAAATTAAAAGCAACAGCATGCCATTTTCATTATTAGTTTAGCAAAGCTATTTTTAATGAAATTACCAATATAGAAGGAAAAAGTGGCCAGAGGTTGACTTTTCTACATTATTTGAAAGAGTGTACACCGTTACAAAATTCCTAAAGGGCAATTTGGTGGTATAAGACAAGACCCTTTTATGTGATTATGCTGTTTGAGCCCACAATTAGCCTTTAAGAAATATATCCCAAGGAAATGGTGATAAATGCACAAATTCATGTATGCATTTTAGAATGCAAAAATACTTTGGAACATTATTTACAGTAACTAAAGACCATTCAACAGTTGGAAAATTTTAAATAAATTATGCTACATTACTGGAAATTGTTTCTTCAAAGAACATTTAATGAGATAAGAAAGTGCCCATGATAATACTAAGTAAAAATATATGTACATTAGCTTTTGACACATTACAATTACAA
This sequence comes from Dolichotis patagonum, assembly GCA_004027295.1. Lineage (NCBI taxonomy): Eukaryota > Metazoa > Chordata > Mammalia > Rodentia > Caviidae > Dolichotis > Dolichotis patagonum. The sequence goes on from PVJX010032638.1 coordinate 10,534, forward strand.
TTCTGCTTCAATGGAAAAAGCCTATAAGTCTTTAAACTATTGATCCATGTTATAATATGAGTACATGTGGTATAATTATATAAACATCTCTGTGTGTATATGTATTTGTGAATTAGCAAAATAGGTCATATATTTTTATAAATAGAAAAAGTAACATGAAATAAAGAAGTCAAACTAAAATGCCAAATTAAATACAAAACCATTTAACTTCTCAAACTAAGTTGTGCCTGGTTATACAAACTATGGAACTATTGAAAACATTACTCCATATTTTCCCAGGATATAAATGAAACAATTTTATGAAGTCCAATTGTTGGATCATCTTAGTTAACAATATTTCACTACAAGAAATGAGATTAAGATATCCAATAAATAGTGTTGATTAATGTTTTTTCTATTGAGAAACCTGCTTGGTATTCCCCTCAGGCTTAACTCAACGGTATTAATTTCCTCCTAACATAGGAAGCACTGGTAGACAAGTTGTTAGAAAGAAAAACATATTCAAGTCTGCACTTTTTCTTTCTCCTCAACTTCCCAATGAAATAAGGAAGGCTGTACACAGGCAAAAGTCTCATTGAAGTGCTTCCCTCTAAATGAAAAAGCAGTATTCTTCCACAGATTAAACGTTTACCCCTCCAAGGACAATACGAAACAAACAAAATTATTAATAGGTTTAAAATAATGCACAATGACGCTTAACAAAAGTAAAACAAGACATCATTTCTTCCTTCCAGAAATTAACAGTATACTAAGAGAATTAAACATGTAAACAGTCTATTATAACACAATGAGATAAATATAAAGAAGTAGATCATAAGAAGTTTGCTTCCGTGTTCTCATTGCCTGACTATTGCCTTATACAAGTTCTCTGATACATTTTCTGATAGATAAATGGAAGAATTGATGGTTGAATTAAAGGATACTTAATGAACATGGAATGCCTGCAGATGAACTTAATCTTGGAGGCTATGTAGACTATGATAAATACAGCAACAAATTTTTTCAGTGTCTCTCTCCCATTAGGATGTGAAACCTATTTCTTCATCCTTTAATCTGAGCTGACTTATGTCTTGCTATGCCTGATACGTGTGCTAAGTCCTATACTTTAAGAGACCTCACAGCTTCCATCTTTGATTTTTTTGAATGTTCGTACCACTGTTGTAAGGAAGGCCAGGCTACACTACTGGATGATGAAAGAGCTAAAACCCAAATCCCAGATATATAAGCAAAGTTCTTAGACCTTCCTGCCCCAGATAAGCTGCCATCTGACTGTGCCTGCACTGACGAGTCAAGACTGAACCATGTAGTGAACCCACAAGTCTGTAAGAAATAATAATTGTTACCTTCACCCAGAAAACTTTGGACTTCTTAGTTACACAACCATAGGAACAGACGAGGATTAGCTAGAAAAGAAAGAAAGGAAAGTGGGAAGCAGTAAAGGAAGAGAAATAAGAAAAAAGAACAGAAGATAGAGAAAAGGCTGTTGCAAACAGAAGAAACAGCGAGTGCAATAGTGCAGAGAATGAGAGAACACCAGGTGTTTCGGGAAGCAGGAAGTTTGAGTGGCAGAAGGATAAGATTCCAGTAAGTTAATGGCAGGTGGATGAGGCTGGAGACTTTATTTGAAATCAGGCGCTAAAGGACCTTGTTTTCCAAGTTAGGCAAAGTGGACAAGAAGGTTATATTCAGCACATTCAAATTGATATGAATGGATTTGTTTCTAGAAAATGGTCCTGACAATGATGTGAGAAAGTTATCAAGGGTAAGAGGCTGGGAACCAGAAGAGTTTAGGATTGAGACTGTGTTGCAGATTTAGATGCAAAAGAAAGAAGACCCAGTGAAAGTATGGTTAGCTCAGATACAACTGGACCTGCTGATGTTTATAGGGTTAATACACATGAATCTGATGTCTACATGAGGTGACATAAAAGAACTACTGTTTCGTTATGAACACTGATTCTGTGGATCAAATCTTTAGGCAACAAAGTGGAGACATCTCTGCCTCACAATATCTAAAAGGGCTTGAATAGCTGATTCAAATGCTTAGGACAAGTAAATGATGCTTTCCAGACTTCCTCACTCATACAGCTAGTGGCTGGTCCAGGATAGTTGAAGAATAAGATAAGTTGGTACTGTTGCCTAGAACACTCACATCTGGCCTTTCCATGCTATTTCACAACTCAGGTACTGGGCTCTAAAAGGAAGCACCATGAGAAAAAGTCCCCAGTGCCTATTCTAAGGCACTCCAGGGGAAACTGTGTGATCTTTTCTGACTTGACACCCAGATGTCAATTCTATCCCATTACATAAATTAATTTTAATAACTATAATAAATAAATCAACCAATAAGATGTAGTAGATGTGACAATGTGAGTTCCAGAACCTAAACCTCAAAGATCCTTACAACTTCTACCCTTGCTCTCTTAAAATATTCCTAAAGCCATATAAGAAAGCCTAGTCTACACCTTTGAATGATGAGATATCCAGCCAAATAATAATAAATAATGTAAATAAGAATTTCAATGTTAATTGTTAAATGATTCATTAAGGCCAGCCTATATTCAAGAATAGCAGAATTATGTCTGTGTGTCTGTGTGATGTCACATGCCTATAATCCCAGTAATCTGGGAGGCTGACGCAAAAGAATTATGTTTGAGTCCAACTGAAACAATTTAATAATTTAGCCAGGCCCCTACTTAACATTAAGTAAAATTAAATCAAATAGAATAAGGGAATTAAACTCTATCTTCTGCTGAGGGGATAGTCCCTAGAAAAAAAGGCTGTTGTACAGAAGTTTTTGTCATGCCATCTTTGTAAAATACCTTCTGCATGCCCAGCCATGTTGGAGGAAAAAGGGAAGCTAGGGCCAGATAGAAGATGCTTGAGGAAAATAGCTCTCTCCCCATGGACCTAGGGGGTGGGTGAGATTGTCAGCCACCTCTCCTCCTCCCTCCATGGACCCTGGAGGGCTAGCCAGATCATCAGCCACAACTCCTCCCCCACACACAGACCTAGGGGCCCAGTAGGATGATTGGTCTCCCTTCTCCACCCAAAAGACCACAGCAGCCCACAGACAATCAGTGAGTATTTCCACCACCTGTAGAACATTGATGGGCTGGTGGGAGCCTCAGCAAGCCTTAACCTACACAGAGGACCTCAGTGGGTTTGCAACAGTGTGGTGAGTTTACCGCTCAAATAGAGGACCTCAGTGGGTAAACAGGTGCAGTAGCAAATTCCTCCCAAGCTGTAGGACCTTGACGAGACTCACAAGAGTATCGGTGAGTCCTTCTTCCATACAGAGAACTCCAGGTGGGTTTAGGAGAGTGTGGACACGGCCTCCTCCCAACCTGGAGGAAATCAAAAGGGCTTATGAGACATCCAGTTACACAATAGGATCCCAGCTGAGGAACTCACTATAGCCAGGTAGATCTGGTGACCTGGAACATGAAAAGAACAACTGCAGAAATTCATGTCCACCAAACCAACCCTAGAAAGAATACTGAAAGACATACTAGATAAAGATAATTCCCAGAAAAACAACAGAAAGAAACCACCAAACAGAACAAGCAATTTAAAAAGGGGGAAAGCAGAAAACGAACAATAGGAACATAACACGACAAAATTGAGCCAGTACGTATCAGTTATACCCATCAATGTAAATGGTCTCAATTCACCAATTAAAAGAAATAAGTTGACAGAATGGATCAAGAAACAGGATCCAACAATATGCTGTATACAAGAAACACATCTAACTCAAAATGAAATTCATAGACTGAGAGTCAAAGGATGGAAAACAATATTCCATTCAACAGGAACACAGAAAAAAGTAGAGGTAGTTATTCTGTTTGCAGACAATGTGAACTTGAAACCGAGAATGATCAAAAGGGATAAAGAAGGTCACTGCATATTGTTAGGGGAATAATTCAAGAGGAAGAGCTAATAAATAGCAAATACAGGAAGACCCAACTATATAAGAAAAATACTAATAGATATGAAAAGCCAAATACAAAATAACACAACTGTAATAGGAGACCATAATACCCATTGTCACAAAGAGATAGATCAACTAGAAAAAAGTCAACAAAGAAATAACAGAACTGAATCAAACATGTGAACAAATGAACTTACTGGATGCTTGCAGGGTGTTCCACACAACCACATCAGAATACACATTCTTCTCAGCTGCACATGGGAAGTTCTCTTAAATAAACCATATATTAGCCCATAGAACATTCCTAACTAAATACAAAGAGATTAAAATTATCCCAAGCATATTATCAGACTACAGTGTGATTAAATTGGAAGTTAATGGCAAAATAAACTGTAAAACCTACATAAACACATGGAAATTAAATAATAACCTCTTAAACAACCAATAGGTTACAGATCACATTAAAGAAAAAATTAAACAATACCTAAACTTCAATGAAAATTCAAATAAAACCTACTAAAACATGTGAGACACAATGAAAGTGGTCCTAAGAGAGAAATATATAGCAATGAATTGTCACATCAGCAAATTCAGCAGTGTAGCTGGATACAAAGTCAACACTCAAAAATCAATAGCATTCCTGTCCACAAACAATGAACTCACTGAGAGAGAAATCATGGAAATGACATCTTTCACAATAGCATCCAAAACAATGGAATGCTCAGGAATCAACTTAATAAAGAATGTAAAAGACGTATATGTTGAAAACTGTAGTACTCTAAAAAGGGAGATTGAACAGGATGTCAGAAAATGGAAAGATATCCTTTGATCTTGGTGAAGAAGAACCAACACTGTGAAAATGACCATACTCCCAAAACTGTTATACAGATTTAATGCAATGCCAATCAAAATACCATTAACATACCTCACAGACCTAGAGAAGACATTCCTAAAACTCATTTGGAAACAGAACACACCCAGAATAGCAGAAGGCAATCCTAGGCAACAAAGGCAAAGCAGGTGGCATCTCAATTCCTGACTTGAAACTATACTACAAAGCTACAGTGATAAAATCTGCAAGGCACTGGCAAAGAAACAGACCTGAAGATCAATAGAGCAGATTAGAAGATGCAGACACAATTCCAAAGACACTTAGCCAAAGGGGCTAAACATGTTCACTGGAAGAAAGATAGCCTCTCTAATAAATGATACTGGAAAAATTTGCTTTCCACATGCTGAAGACTAAAACTGTATCCTTGTCTATCATCATGCAGTAAACTAAAGTCAAAATGGATTCAAGATCTAAATATTAAAACATAAACACTAAATCTACTGGAGTACAAGATAAGTAGAAATCTTCAAGACATAGGATACACAAAGTGTTCATGAACAAAACTGCACAGGAAGTACTTCAAAGAATCAACAACTGCAATTTCTTATTAAGAAGTTTTTGTGCTTCAAAAGAAATCACCAACAGAGTAAAGAGAAAACCCAAAGAATGGGAGAGAATTTTAGCCAGCTGTCCCTCAGACAAAAGACTTAAATCTAGAAATATGTAAAGAACTGAAAAACATCAGGCTCCCCAAATTCAAAAACCCAATCCAAAGGTGGGCATCTGAGATGAACACGCACTTCTCAGCTGAAGAAATACTAATGGCAAATAAATACATGAAGACATGTTCAACATCACTGGTCATTTGAGAAATGCAAATTAAAACAACACTGAGATTCCATCACACTCAACAAAGAATGGCTACAATTAAGAAATCAACTGATAACAAGTGTTGGTGAGGCTGCAGGGGAAAAAGGAACATTGTTCCACTGTTGTTGGGAGTGTAGACTGGTGCAACCACTGTGGATATCAATGTGGAGATTCCTCAAAAAACTAGGATTGGAATTCACATTTAAACCAGCTATTCCCCTTCTGTGTATTTTCCCAGAAAAATTTTAAATGTCATGCCACAGCAATATATGTGCACCCATGTTTATAGCTGCAGAGTTTTTAATAGTTAAATCTTGGAATCAACCCAAATGCTCATGAACCACAGAATGGATAAAAAGATGTGGTATTTTTATACAGTGGAATATTACTCAGCTATAAAAAGGATGATCTTGAGGCTTTTATAGGTACATGGAGGCAACTTGAGACTATACTCACAAAGGAAATAAATCAAGCTCACATTTATAATTATCATATTGTCTTCCTAATATAAAAAAAGGCTGAAAGAGTTATAAGATCCAAAATATACAATAGATATTGCAATAATGAAAGGGAATGAAAGTCTCAACAGGAAACAACAACTGGGATAGGGAAAAGGAGAAAAGCAAGAGGGGAAAATATTATATGTATGTTGGTAAACATATATAAATCTATGTATGTATATATATGCAAGATAGATAACTATACTACCAATCTCTGTTAATTCATCAAAATCAGTTTGTGCTATCATTATTTTTGTGCCTAGCTCTTGTAACCTGAACAACTGCTTCTAAGATAATATGCAATATGTTAACTAGTATTCATTTCCTATGCTTTTGAAATCCTGTATCATTTGTATCTTTTTTTCTGTTTTACTTTTTAAAATTAAAAAAAAATGCTTAGGAAAATGAACCATTAATAGAAAAGGCCCGACTAGCAGAAGCATAGCTATGTCAGAGGTAAAGGAAAATGGTCCTTAATACCTCAGGTGACAAATCTTGCATGCAGGGCATGGTAGATGAGTCTTAAGTGGCACCAGGTCAAAGCTGTGTGTCTACTCTCCAGGGACCACCCACCCAACTATGTACCCAGCCAAGTGAGGAGTTTTAAGGTAGAGGAATCAAAGCCTTTTAATTTACCAGTGCCATGGTGTCTTAGCCTGTTTTCTTTTTCTGTAATACCTGAGGCTAGATAATTGAGAAACAAAAGAGGATTTGTGGTTCACAGTTCTGGATACTCCAAAACTTGATGCTGCTGTCACTCAGATTCCAATGCATGCTTTGCACATGGCCGAAAACCAGAAGAAGCAGGTGCCACCTGTGGAAGAAACAACACACAAGGGCAGCCTTGCTTTATAACGACATTCTGTCTCTAATACAGCAGCTGATCCAGTCCTGTGACAGTTGCATTAATCCCTCCCAGTCACCTAATCACCTCTTAAAGGTGTCACCTTGCAACACTTCCACAGTGGCTATCAAATATCAGCATGAATTTTGGAGAGGATGAACCATATTCAAACCACGACAAGTAGCAAGCAACAGAAAGAATCAGACAGAAGCCAAGGTTTAAAGGTTACAAAAGCACCCAGAGTGAATGCCAGTCCCAACAAAATAAAATTTGGGACAGTAACATTTTATGCTAGGTCTTATTGCCCATGAGGTACTTAGGTTGATAACGAGCCTTCTGTAATAACAGTACCAATAACTACAACATTTATTGAACATTTAAAATGCATCAAGACACTGGTCTAAGCATCTAACATAAGTTGAATCCCTAAAAGCTGGGTAGTATCATTAAAAATTTTTTTCAGAGAAAATGCAATGGCTCAGAAATGTTATAGAATTTGTAACTGTAGTGCTACACTCATAAATAAAGCTCAGCCTGCTCTACTTTCTAGGAACCAAGCTCTCCAAGACTAGCCTAGTTATGGCAAGTCACATCACTAGTAGAAGGGAGAGCTATCATGGAAGCTGAGGCTGTTCAATTAGATGCAGGCACTTTACTATGAAAAATACTTATCTTCCACAAGTGAACTAGGAGCAGGGCACGCCAAGTCTCCAGGGAATGCATTATGCAAATGCAATAGCCCAAAGCTGTCAAAGGCAAGATCAACATGAGAAGGACCCAATATGGAGAGGTGGGGATGACTCAGAAGTTAGAAAGCTGAATGAATGAGATGCTGATACTCAAAGGGGAAATTCTGAAGAAGAAATGGACTGGAGGGAAATAACATAAGTTTCGTACCAAATACCTTAATTATGAGAGTGATATTTGCTTTTTGAATATGGAGTGCAAATGAATATTATCCTTCTCTTGGATTTCTCAATTAAAGAAAAGGAAAAAGCAATTAAAGACAATTTGAATCAAGCAATTTAAGGTCCCAAATATAGAACATAGAATTTCATACATGAAAGGGACCTTGAAATTCATAAGCAGTACCAAGCTCCATGTTTTACAGATAAGTACAATGAGGCTCAGAAAGGTTAAATATTTTGCCCCCAAATCACACAGCCAATGTAATGAAATAAGCGTCATTTGCCAAATCATAAATTGCCAAGACTTTTTTAAATTCCTTTTCTTACTTGAAAATATATGCACATTTTAAATGCCCAAACAAGAACTGCAGCTATTTGGGGAAGAACCAAAAAAAGCTCCACCATGGTTTGCACTATGCATGCAGCTCTGAAGGAGCAGTTATCCAATCACTGCAATTGCCATAGCTCAGCTCACATCCTACATAAATCCCCTGACAGCAGCAAAAACTCACCGCAAAGAGCTGGCTTATTTTGAACAATGTTCAGAACCAGACAGAGAGGGGAAGAGACAGAAATCATCATTTATCATTCAGGACAAAAGGCACAGTCAGTGGGAAAATCTGATTTTCAGTCATTTAAAGGGTATTAAAGTGAAACGGGATAGACCTGGCAAGATGTATCTGAGGAGGATTAAAAAATGAAAACATCACATAGTGGGTTTAGCTGCTGTATGGATTTAAATCAGATGTGATGTTAAATGTATATGCTAAAGGAGAATATGAAAACCTTATGGCACACTGATTCTCCTCACTCAACCCCCCAGCTTGATATTACTTTATTATCTTGTTATTGATATTTTGCTTCATGGAGGAGCCTTAAAATGCAGTAAATAGCATGAAAACAGTAGAAGTGATTATTTGAATAATCACCAAAAACACCCTAACATAAAGGATAATCTGAATGGCATCATCAGGACACAGATCATCATAGTAATTTTTTAAGCACTCAAAATATTAAATTGAGGGGAGGGAATGGGAAGCAAAAAAAGATTAAAGTATGATATGCACATGCATCAACTCCCCATGAAGAATGTTTTCATTATACTGTATACTGCAAACATGTACCAATAAAAAATTAAAATAAAATAAAATGAGGTTTTAAAAAATAAAATTGAAAAACAAGAAGAGGGAGGGTGAAAGCTAGCTGGGTTGACATGCAAGAGTCAAATAAAAATGTTTTTTCTCAGTAGAAAGCATATTTGTCCCCAAATCAATTCCAAAATAAATTACTTGGAATTAAAGTAGCTGAGAAGCTCAAGGAAAAAAAACAGCAAGAAGAGAGGGATAAAGGGAAAGCAGAAGATTAAGCTACTAAAACACTTGAAATACCTGTTCCCAATAACTCCCATCTAGAAATGGTTATTCCATTATTTAGCGACTAAGCTGACATGTGCACATTCTCTCCTGTGCAAAGTAGGATGGCATTCTGTTCAAATTCTCAAAACCATGCACATGTCTTTAATGCTTTGTTTTTATTAATGTTGTTATATACTGCTGAGACACCATGGTAACCATTGTAGATCACCTTGTATTGTGGTTTTATGCGACTTTTCTGCCTCATGCTTTTCTAGGAATTGTTTTATCTTGCTTTGTGTTGATTTTCCTGCTAATACAGAAATGATAGATATACATGTAGAGACTCACGCATGTGTAGAGCTTATAAACAGGTTACGCGAACCAACTATATAACACATGTTGAACTAAACAACTACTTTTAAAAAAAAAAGAGACACTACAATACCCAGTGCTGATTCCATAATGTCATGATGTGAAGTCCAGCAAAACTATCACTTTTTGTTCAAAGTGATCTTAGCTTGCTTTGCCTTGTCTAAGTTCAACACACATGAAGGTATGGACAGCTGTTTTGAGGAGAATGCGAGACATTATGACAGCCATTCAC
>PVJX010032639.1:0-20285 GCA_004027295.1 Dolichotis patagonum
AAACAGCCCAGGCCACTCTACGGGTCCGAGACTTTCGGGTCCCAAAGAGACAGCCTGAGATGCTGCTTTCTGGGAGACTTCCTGGGGGTGAAGGGCGTGGTTATGGGCCCAAACAGATCTGGCCCAGATGCCGATCTCCAGGCAGTTCCCTGTGGATGAAGGGCGGGCCTATCAGCCCCAAAGAGTTGCCCCGAGATGCAGGTCTGCGCAGACTTTCAGTCCAAACAGCCCAGGCCACTCTATGGGTCCGAGACTTTCAGGTCCCAAAGAGACAGGCTGAGATGCTGCTTTCTGGGAGACTTCCAGTCCCAAAGAGTCGTGCCGAGATGCAGGTCTGCGCAGACTTTCGATCCAAACAGCCCAGGCCACTCTACGGGTCTGAGACTTTTGGGTCCCAAAGAGACAACCCGAGATGCTGCTTTCTGGGAGACTTCCTCTCCTTTGGCCATTTTAAAATAAATTTCTTTGTTTTATAATGAGCTATTGGCTTATATGCATTCTTTATATTTTTTGGAGATGAAATCTTTGTCAGGTGTATCATTTGCAAATATTTTCTGTATTCCATGCATCACATTCTCATTTTGTTGATAGTTCTCTTTGCTGTGGAGAAGCATTTTAGTTTGATATAATCTTGTTTATTCTTGTTTTGTTCTCTTTTTTGGTGCCATATCTGAAGCTGGAATCAAAAGGATTTTCTCATTTTTTTTTCCTAAAGACTTTGTGGCTTTAGAGCTTAATTAAGTCTGAATTTGGTTAAATGATTTTAAGTTTTCAAGCTAGTGTTTGTGTATGGTATGAAAAAAATTCACTCATGGGTGTCCAGTTTTTCTAACATCATTTATTGAAGTAACTTTTATTTTGCTTTCATGTATCCTCAGTTCCCTTGTCAAAGACTACATGACCTTGCAATCATGGGTCTATTGTTAGGTTCTCTTCCGTTTCATTGATCATTGTTTGTTTTTATTCCAGTACCATACTGTATTGATTAGCATATCTTTGTAATATAGTTAGAAATAAAGTAGTGTGATGATTCTAACTTTGTTCTTCTTTCTCAAAATAGCTTCTATAGTTTCATATGTATAAACATAGTAGATGAATAGTTAGTGTATCCACCCTCATAGTGACTACATACTTACTCAATGTTCTTAGATCATATAAAGTTATGTATACATTAATATAGTTGTTCAGTCATCCTTCTTATGCATTTTAAAATATAAATGTAGAAAAACCACCTAAGTAATATAACTTTAAATCAAATAATAATAAAATACATAAATACCTGTTATCTATAATATGCTACATAACATATGTAAATTATAATATGATAAATAATAATATGTAGATAAAAGTTGAATAAAAATCCACATAACAGCAACATTATTAAATTTAAATAACCATATTGTAACTATTTGGTAAAATAATAATCACAGCCATTAGTTCACTGTGAAGATGTATATTCTGTTAAAATGTTTTTATAGAAATTGTTTTTAAAATATATGAAGCTGATAAAATTTTTTAAACTATTTCTAGAAAGAAAAACTTACAAATTTGTTTATTTAATTTTTTTATAATTAAAACATTATTTTATTGGGTACATGATTAATTTTAGCTAGAGTTAGCAGACATCTCTTGAGCTTTCTATACCACTATGTGTGTTGTCAACTTTTATGGTTCTCATTCCACAGATTACTAGCATTTGTTAACATCTATATTTTCTAGTTAGACTATGATTTCACGGAGGATAAGTCACATCTAAGGCACTCCTGCAGTAACATAGTCTCCTGCATAAAAATAAACATTTCCTAAATCCTTTGTGAATACTCATTTTTAAAGGAAATAGTGTGGAAAGATCAAAGTATTTATCATATTTTTTACAGAAACTCCAATGTGAGTCATTATTTCAAGGGTCCTATGCTGCAGCACAGAGGGTCAGAACACAGGAGGGAGCCCTCTTAGGATAAACTAGAAGTTTCTGGGCAGTGATGCTTATACAGCAGCTGAAGCATGTACCACTGAGGGGCAAAGCTAAAGATTTCTTTGAAGGTTGGGCTTTAAATAAACTAATTCTATATATTATTCTGCTTCATTCATCACTCCACTGATATTCTTCTTATACTTCCAGTGAAAGAGCAGGGGAACAAACTATGGTTTTCTTTCTAAATGTGTTTTATGAATGGGATATAGGAGTTTGATATATATTAACTTTTTTCTACACTGGCTGAAATAGTCTTTACTCAATACATATTTTTCATGATTTCACTCATATTTATACAGTAATATTAGTTTAGGTAGAATAAATAAAAGTACTTTAAATCAGAGAAAAGACTACACAGAAGAAGCCATACTAAAAATATGTTAAATCCAATCTACATTCTGTACATAAATTTATGGAATGAGTTCAGTAAGGTAACCACTCTAAACACAATACCATTGTTGGCTTCTATATGCCAGGTTTTGAAAGTCCCGCTACTGCCAATAAGCAATCAAAACAAAACAAAAGACAGCTAATAGAATACCAAATATCAGATGGTTATTTGTTAACAATGTAGGAAACATTGTGGGGGATTTAGCTCAGTGGCTTAAGCATCTGCCTGGCAAGCATGAGGTTGTGAGTTCGATCCCGGGTACCAAAAAAAAAAAAAAAGAAGAAGAAAGAAAAAATAACAATGTAGGTAACATTAACAAAACATCTTTCTTTAAATAAGGATGTAACAGAGATGGAGAAAATGAATACATGCCTATAATGGATTATGATAAATCCTATGAAAGCAAAGGATGTGTCAGTGAGAAAGTCTAAGGACTTAGAATGAAGAAAATGTCTGTTCTGGGTTCAGCTTCAAATATTCATTGAGACCAAACAAGGCACCAAAAATAGATACCATTAGAACCAAATGAATAGCTATTTTTAAAATAAATTTTCCTTATTTTTATAAGACATTTTAAAGACTAAATTATATGCATTTGTGCAAAAATAACATTATTTTGCAGCCACCTCATTCTATATGAGTTTTCAAGTGTGGTCATTCAATTGTGCTAAATTATAATTACAGTAAGTATGATCTTAAACACTCATTCTTGCATGTAATTTGCTCACATTCACTGAATGTGAAAAGACTTAAGATATGGCCTATCAACAAGCCTCATCAAAGAGAAGCCCTCTGTTTGAGTGCTAAAACTTCAACATTGAAGTTATATATTGTTTCTTTATTTTTATGCTCAGTGACTTCAGTTTTACTGCTAATTTATGAAAGTTACATTATGTTAGATATGATGTAACAATCATCAGCCACTTGAATCCTATTTATATTTGTCATAAATGGACTTCGTATACTGAGTCGTGAACGTAAAACGTAAAAACCACATGAACATAAATGGGTTTGTTTCTATTTTATAATGCCATAGGTTTTTAGGAAGATGTAGGGACTGTAAAGTGCTTTTTTAATTTTAAAAAATAACCCAATTTCCAGATACTAATTTTATTTTTTAGAGTAGCTTGTGTGCGGGGCACTGATAAACCGTATAACCAGCTTGATTTAAATTGACACTAGAAAATCCCAAATGACAATATAGGTTTATTATTTTAACTGTTCAACCATGATTACACACTTCAGAAATAGGAAAGCTGTTTTCATTCAACGGTGGAGATTTATTAATTTAGTGAGGGGAAAACAATTTAAGTCCAACGTATTTTATAATTTGCTGTTACCCGTTGGAGGCATTAATCTCTCTTTGGTCTTTAGCTCCAGTGTATCTTCCATGTTATTATTTGATCTAGCTCATGTGGTTGTGGAAATAAGCAATAATAATAAAGTTTCTGTATTGTTAAGTAGACTGTAAGTCATTTTAATATTAATTGTGAATGCTTACAGCTTATTGTTATGGCTCAGCTTCAAGCTATTGCGTAGATACTCAGGCAAGTGCCTCTTTATTAGCACTTTCCTTTGCGGCTACTTTTCTTTGCTACTCTTTCCTTCATTAAATACACACGATTAGTATAGTGGATAGTTATATGACGATGTTAATATATTAAATGCTGCAGAGACTTGATTGTGTGCCTGTAACCAAAAGATAAGGTACCAGTCATGGTTCTACTTGTCTCATTTTCCAAATAAATTTATTCTGTGATTTCATTTGCCAAAACCTTTAACTGTGCACCATCAGTTCTACACCTACAAAAGTAGCACAATAGAAATTGAGAAAAAAATTAGTATTGTTTCTTTCCCTCTCTCTATTTTACACTCTTCTTTCTTTTTTCTTTCCATCAGCAAATGATTTAGTCTTTTCGCATAACCTCCTACAGCCTCACTTCAATGCAACATATACCTAATTAGAGCAACTACATAGATCAAAAGGGAGGAAATTGCATAGGTACTATTGTTCCTAAGAGTGTCTGAAATTAAAAAGAAGTTTTATTTCATGTTCAGTTTTATAGAGATGAATTTGAGGAATAAGTCTAGTCGAAGCAAGTGTCACTGAAGGCTATGGTGCCGAAATTCAGGAACTGTCCTTTTGGCTCAAGCAATGTTCCTATACCACTTGGCCAGCTGGGTGGAACCCTTTCCACTACAAAGATGCTGACTGTTTTCAATGGGCCGATGTCTCCCCCTTCTGGCTTTGACTTGGGTGGTCATTTCTCAGACTGAGTCACCATGACCAATGTATAAATACCTCATTGGTGAGATTTTTGTCATGATTTGAATTCTTTTTATTCTGGGTAGGAATCAAGAGTGACTGAGAAGAATTAAAGGCTCAGGGGTATTCTGAACACCTGCCTGGCCTCTGTGCCCACTGTCACAGAACAGCCAGCCATTAGGTTACTTGCAGAGTGGAATGGGAGGACAGGGTGAAGTTGGGGTTTTCACAATCTTTCTTGTTCATTAGCCAATTAGTCTGCCTCTTCTGACTCATCTCCTTTACTCTAGAGCAAGGCTGGAAAGGTAACATTACCAGAAGAGCACCATTGTTTGGATTCAGTTTTAACCTTTTGATTTCAGTGTTGACTGGATACTGTGAAACTTTTATTTTTGAAGAGACAACAAAATGAAGCTCACTCAAGACAACATATAAAGTTTTAAAGTTGAGACTTTTGGGTAAACCAGGGCAAAGATCTTTTATTCAGAAAAGTAAAGGACATTAAAATAATGTGAACTTTTTTGTTCGTGTACTATTTTTCCTCCTGCTGGAATGTTGCTACATATTATATAGTAGCTATTTAGAAAAGAAGTTCTGAAAATACTTATTTTGTGATTTAAAACTATATAGTAAAGATATTTAAAATTACTAATTTTTAGGTTTGTATTGTGTTAAGAAAATATAAACTGTATTATGCTTTTTAGAAAACGTCAATATCTTCTTTATGTTTAAGTGTAAGAAAATAATTGTGATCAACCCATGACACTAGTAAAAACACATTTTGTTTTGGATAATATTTTTTAATCATTCAAATTTCTTAACTATATTAGTAGTTTAGTTTTTGCCTTTCCTATAATTGAGCTCTGCCTGCTTGTTTGGCTAAAAATTGAAATATATTAGATGCCTCAAATTATTGTGTTTCTTCAAAAGATGTTATTTCTCCCTGTAATGTTCCTTTTCATTCTAGTATTTTATTCTTCTTTTCTTTATTTTTCTATTCCATTTTATCACTTTTATCTCCTGTTTTACTTTTTGTTTTCTCTCTTGTTCTATTTTTTCATTTGTCATTATTATTTTGTATATTTTAAAAATCTTTTCCTGGCATTTTCTGTATAAGCCTTTTTGATGATTTTCTTGAAAGTTTCTCATAAATCTTAATAACAAAATGAATATATTTATGTATTTATTTGCATTCAAATTTTAACTGAATTGTAGTTTTATACACTAATGTTCCATTTTCTTTTTCATTGCATGAGAATTATATAACTTTGACTTTTTAAATAACCTGAAATATTTTTATGAATATTAGATATAGATAGAATTTAGACACATTTTTAAGTTTATATAAATCTGTGTCTTTTAAATGAGGGAAATGAACTCAGAATTGAAAATTATAGGCCATATCAAACAAGCATATTTTACATGTTTTCTTTGTGTACACTTTGATGTTAATTTTTTTTAAATTGCTAGAAATTGTATATATTCAGAATATAGAATATATTTTGCATTGTGAAATAGACAACTCAAGCTAATTAGCATTGCAAAATATTTCATTTATATTTTTTGTCATAAGAAAACTTAGAAATCTACCTTCTTTAGCAATATTTTAACATATATTACTGGTTGTAATCACCACAATGGATACTAGATCTCTTAAACTGATTTCTCCTGTCCAGCTGAAATGTTGTGTCCTTTGATCAACATCTTTCCCCTAGGCAATTAGTGTCAAGATGGCCACATAGGCACCAAAATTCAAGAATGCTCAAGCAACCTGATAAAATGGTACCTAATGTATGCACCTCTTCCTGCTTATTTTAAATGATTTCTAGAATATTTGCAATGACTAATATAATATCAATGCTTTGAAATGAAATGTTATATGCATACTATATGCGATTTATTTTTCCTCAGCAATTTCTCTGTTTCCCTATCTGTAGGAGGGGAAACAAAAGATGTGGAGGACTGACTGTATTTATCTTTTTCTGGAAGCATCTCATTTTTTAGGGATCATTTGCTTTGATTCCTAATGCAAAGGGTTTTGTAAACCATTTTTTTTTACTCTCCCTCTGCTTTTTTGCAGTTCTTGTGAAAGGAAACATCTGGTCCCTTTTGCTCCGTCTTAACCAAAAACCTCTGTCATCTTTGTTGATTTTGCATTTATTTTAAGATTTTGTGTAGTTTTTTTTTTAGTTTTTTTAGATTTGTAGATGACTTCTTTTGATTCTATACAGTTTTAATAAATTTTATGCTAGTATCAGTGCTTAAAATTCCATTTAAAATGCTAGTCATTTTTTATTTACTAAATTTTAAAAATTCATTATACATTGTGCTTTCCATATCTTCTAATATTTGGTTATATCTTTATTTATAAATATAAAAACCTGTATAATCTTTATTTCTTGCATTATGTAATTTATATTTTCTGAAACTTTTTGGGAACACACTTCTTCTTTTAAATTATTGTAACCAAGATAACACTTCCAACAGTGGTAAAAGATCTTTCCCTTGTGGGGATGGAAGGTAAAGTTTGCTTTCTGCTTTTGTTTACCTATATTTTCCAAATTTTCTCATTAAATTCATATTTTTATTATGTAATAGTTTATAAACAAAATGCTTTTTTTATTCTTTCTAGTTAGTTCTATTGTTTTAGAGACCCCTATTGCTATATAAGTATTTTTTTTCTTTACTTCTTGTACATGAAACTGATTTATTCAAGTCAGATATTCCTCTTTACATAAAAGGCATTCAGTCTTCTTGGATTGTCCCTTCATCAGCTAGATAGATTAACACAAAAATTTCCCATTATATGATAAGCTGGAGTGGATTTTGCTGCAAATTTATGCTATTTTAAAAATTGAAAAGCCTTGATTTCTCGGGAGAAGAAGACCTTTTTATGGAACTGTCTTCTCACTTAATTTCTGTGTTTGGAGATACTTGTTAGAGTTCAGGTCTAAATCTTATTGTACTCAAGTGAACAGCCCTTTACTTTGGTGACCCAGTGGAGTTAAAATGGCCCCATTCCCCTAGGTAGAAGTCCTAGCAACTCTATTTTAATCCTTCACACATATGTATTTTAATATGGTTCAGCATGTGTCTTTTCCTTCCCTTCTGTATTGATTTCCAAAAGCACTAGTAGTTGTCAAGAGCCATAGGCATATTTAAGAGATATCTCAAAATTGCTTCCTTTCTAGAAATGCTGACCCTTTTGGCTCCTGCTTTCAGTTTAAGACAGAACTATCTTATTACTGTATCATTTTCCTTAATAAAATTCATTCTTGGTATTTTGATTTGTCTTTCGCTCTTTACTAGTAAGGCTAAATTTTATATTAATGTTCCTGTCATTTGGGATAAATTTTATCTTAAAACCCTTCAGTGAACTATTTTCTCCAGGATTTTTAATGATGCTGTGAAAATTTCTGTCTTGTATCTTATATATTAAAGTTACCTTTTTATATTTTTCTAAGTATTTTATATCTTAAAATTTATAAATGCATTGGGCATATACACAATCTTCACATACATAAATACATCAATATGCTTCGTTATTTTTAATTTAACTAAATTATTCAATATTTTTATCCTTAAATTTTTACCTTTACTTAGAAAACAATTCTATCAGAGAAACATATAAAAGCAATTAAAACTATCTTCTTATTTATTTATCTTAATTAAATATTTGTTAAATTAATATATAAAGATAAAATTATATTTCCCTCCCACCTCTCCACCCACTCTGCACTGCTTGCTCCACTTCCAATGCCTTGCTTTTAAAGATTATTAATATTTTATATCTCAAGAGACAATGCTCTCACTGTCTAATGTCCAACATTACATCACTTTGCAAATTCATTTTAGTATCTCTGGAGACAGGAAAAAGTTAGTACGGTTAACTGATGAGAAGAGAAAAATGTAATGTCAACCACCTCGAGAGTTTGGATGAAACATTATCCTAAAACATAAGAATGTAAACTACTACTTGTTATTCTTACAGATTCTCTGAGTCAGGAACATGGAGAGATCATAATAGAAGAGACATAACTTTGTTCTGCCATGTATGGAGGTTATTTGGAATTCACGTGAAGGCAAGTGTCAAATTATCTGTTGACTCACATACATGGTGTCTTGGTTACTTTTCTCTCATTGCTAAGACAAAATACTTGACACTCAAAATTAAGGAAGGAAAAGTTTATTTAGATCACAGTTTGTGGAGGTTTCAGTCCATAATTAGCTGGCTCCAATGCAGGGTAGCATGGCATTGGGGCAATACTTAAAAAGACAGCAAAGCAACAAGAGCAAAAGAGGCAGAAGGAAGAGAGAGCCTCTTTTCCTCCCTTATTTTCTCTACACAGGCCAACCCCACCCCTGGGCAGATGTAGCACTCATAAAATCACCTTACCCTCTTTTTGCACAGAATAAGAATATTTACAAAGCAAGGACTCTGGCTCCCTGCTGAGTCTCTTAGTTAAACTTCTCAACTTATCAAAGTCACACAGTGCATCAATCATAACAATCCACCCCTTGTCAACTTGGTAAGCAGACACATTTCAGGTTTCCAGAAACAAAGATATTGGTTATTCTTACCATTTTATAGCTTGAACATTATAACACAAATTTAACCATCTTTAAGAACAGATATTAAGTTTATCAACACTATATTACATTAAAACCATAACATTCTTCTTCTGGGCCCCCAAAGACTCATAAACATCCCTTTATGCAAAAAGCATTTAGTCCAACTGCAAGAGTTGCCAAATTCCTAACAGTTTCAGTATTGCTGAGAAGTTCAAGTTTCAAGTCTCCTCTCAGATGTAAGATAAACTTAGCTGAAAGGTCCTGTACAATTGAAGACAAAGATAAAGATTTCAACCATTCAGTGGCACAAGATAAACAATACCATTCCAAAGGGTACAAAAGCCAAGGATTTAGTGGTATAAGTACCTGCTTGACAAATATGAGGTCATAAGTTTGATCCCTGGAACCAAAAATAAAATAAACAAAATTTAATTTAATTTAATTTAATTTAATTTAATTTAATTTAATTTAAAAAGGGGTACAAAAGAGGGATACAAAGAAATGGGACCAAAGAAAGTTTAAAATCCAGCAGGGCAAAATTAAGTCTCGTGGTTCCATGTGCACCATTTGAAACAATCTGTGACAAACTGTGAGCTCCAAAGGACTTGGATGACTTCATCCCGATGGCACTTCTCATGGTTACAGAACCCATGGCTTTTCTCATAGGCTGGCTTGGTTCCCTCCTTGCACGTTTCCTCAGATGATCCATGTTCTTGGCTTTTCCAAAGTTCTGGGGTCTCCACTGCACCTTCAGCTTCACACTTAACAGTTTCACATATTTCCCTCTCGGGGCACATTGCTTTGCCTCCCAGGGTGGAAGCCTTTTAACCTCAGAACTCTTGTATTTTGTGTGTACTTAAAACCAGGGCCACATGGATGATGCCAAGGTCTGCAACGCTCTCCTCTCTCTTGACTGTAGGGGTTGAGTGCCTGGATCACTGTGCATTCTGAATACAATTCTAAGGAACAAATTTTCTATGCTTCTGCCATTCTGCACCATGGTACTCTGTGGCTTTCGCCTCAAAGCAGAATTTTCACGTTTGCAATTTTGATATTGCAAAGGTTGGAAACTTGCTGCTTTTGTTGATACCTTCAAGTCATCTTTTCTATTCTGTTCTTTCTTAGCAATCAAGATTTTTCTCAGCTCTATCTTTGCAGTCCATAGCTTTATTGGAGCTTCCTTTCTGGCCAAACTCATAGTGTCTTAAATCATTCTTTTGGGCTCTTTGTTCCTTGTTCTCAACACCCTGGATCCAAGGCAGGGTGGCATGGCACCAGGGCAACATTTCAAGGTGGCAAATGACAGCAAATCAACAAGATCAAAAGGGGCAAGGAGCAAGCCTATTTTCCTCTCTTGTATTGTACACAGGCCAACTCCACCCCCTCCATGGCAAGTGTAGCACTCACAAAATCTTCTTGCCCTCCTCTTGCACAGGATGAGTATGTTTACAAAATAAGGGTCCCTGCTGAGTTCCTTAGTTAAACTTCCAAACTTCTCAAGTTAACACAATGTGTCAACCATAACACATGACTTGTGGTTATTGCTGGTCATTACCTGAAGTCCTAGGCTGAATATATCAGTTGTAACATCCATTAATTTCTTCCACATGTAGTTGGCCTTTTGATTACCATGGCAGCAAGATTTTAATAACAACTGGCCTGAAAGAAAACTGTATTGCCTTTTATGCTATAACGTGGAACAAACCATCAATTATACCACATTTTTTTTGTCAGAAAATAATCATTAGGTTTGGCCCACATTCAAGGAAAAGGAACAAAGATCTATTCCTCAATAGAGGAATGTCAGTGGCACACCTTAAGAATAACGTGTGAGACAGGATATATTGGTAGAGCCACTTTTGGAAAATATGACCTCTTAGATGCAGATGAAATGTTTTTCTCAAGATTTCTAAACTGTGCTGCATAGAGTATCCCAATCTATTTCCAGTTTCTTTTCTTGCTAAAGCTTAAGTTTTGCTTTCTTCTTACTTGCAGTGATTACTCATTTCTCCATACCAATTAAGATATGAAATATAATATATACAACCATCTATTTAGCTAGATGTGTGTGTGTTTAGAAGTGTAAGAATAACATCATAGCCTTCACAGAGAAAATAATTTATCATTGGACTATAAACAACTTAAATAATAAAGACCCTTTTGGATGTTTATGTTGCTAAGTACTTTTTGATCTTGTTTTAGAAAAAAATTCATTGAAAGGTTGAAACTATAAAAATATAGTAAGTGTACATATTTATGAGGTTGAGTATGATATTTCAAAATATGTATACAATATTCACTGATGGAAGGAATTACGATTTCTGTCTCCCTATAACTTTATGTGTAAAGCCTGCAAACTCCTCTTGTTTGGTTAATCATAGAATACACAATAGGTTATCATGAACTACACACTGTCTGGTAAAATACAGGAATTTATTTATATTTCAGTGTGTTCTAGTGTCCATCCTCCAGCCTCCTTCCATCTTCCCTCCCTTCACAAGCTCTAGTAATCAATACTATACATTCAGATCAACATTTTTTAAAATCACTGATTTATGACAAAGAATGTGGCATTTAACTTTCTGGGCCTTACTTACTTCACTTAAAATGTCCTCCAGTTCCATTCATTTTGCTGCTAATTACAGAATAATTTTTATGGCGCTGTAAAATTGCACTGTGCATGTATACCACTTATTCCATTCAACTGCTGTTGGATATCTGGGTTGATTTCATATCTTTGGTATTGTTATATGTGCTTCAGTGAACACAGGCATGCAGGTATCTTTTGGTTATACTAATATCACATTCATAAGTTATATACCCAAGTGTTAATCAGCTTTTCATTACTGTGACAAAATACCTGAAAAAATCAACTTAAAAGAGAAAACATGTATTTTGCTTATCTTCCCATTAACTTCAGTCCACTTTCAGGTGCTTTCATCAGTTCTGGGCATGTGGTGGTGCAGAACATCGTAGTGGGAGTACATGGTGGGGCAAAACTGCTCCCCTCATCACGGTCAGGAAGGAGAGAAAGAGAGACCAACTGGGAACAAAATACGTGTTTTAGAATTTTGCCCTCCATATTCTCACATATTTTTATTACTGTTTGTGATCTGCTAAGCATCTGCCATTGTTTCTAGGTATCCACAGGGGATTTGTTGCAGGATCATGACAATGCTAATGCTATGATTACTTGTAATTTTAAAAGAAAATTTGCCTCATCCAAAAATTACAAAATGAGTAAAATAATAAGTAAGCATACAATTTTATTGAAACATGTTGATAATACTTTTTTAGCAATGAAAATGCCATATAGAGGGATACTAAAATTGTGACAGTTGGGGAGAAAACCTTTATCTTGATCTTTTTATTTCTCTCCCCCACTCCGTGTCTTAAAATTTTCCTCTAAAAGTGTGTCAGCCCAAGATGAATGTTTAGTAAAAGTTTACATTTTTACATGAGGTATAAATTAATTGCTTCATGTGCAAATGAGATTTATAACAGGATTGACACACCATTTGAAAGAGCTATTCTCAAAATGGAATATATCAAAAGAAGTATTTTTAGCCTCAAAAGTACCTAGATTCAGTGCACTGCAGTAAAGCAAAACATCATTGATTCCTTTCAAATTTTTGATTTTTAATAACTTGAATCCAAGATAATATTTTGCATTTTTAGTCTTCATAGAAATGAGAAGTTAAATTATCTGAAAGGACTGAGTTGGGAAGACTATATATGATATAACATATTGTACATCATGAATACACAGAAGTTTTCTTTTAGTTGGGAAATCAACAAGCTGTTTTTTAGGATAATCTACTTAGTAGTAAAGGCCACTTATGCTAGAATGACATAGAATAAGAAAATTCATAGCTTTAGTCTCTTCTCAATAGGAAGAAGTGTTTGAAAGGGTATGAACAATCTAGGATAGGCTCTAATGTTATACATGATGAATTATGTCATGCAAGTTGTAAGTACTATGAGTTTTGAGAAGGATCAACAAAAAATAATGAGTTAGCTAAGTGTCATAGAGCAGATGGGAGATACCTAAATTTAGAATTTGGATGAAATCTTTCTAGTTAATAATACGTGCTAGGGTTTTTGGTCGTTTGGGAGCAATATTAGGTTTTCTGTGAAGTTAATGAGGCTTAAGATTCATGAGTCTCGTTTGTCTTGGTTTGCTAAGAACAAGAACTTGTAGACTATCCCAAGTGTGGAGAAACAAGCTTGCACAGCTATATATGCACTTCTAGATGTTTCTCTAAACAGATATCAAAAGGTAGGAGGTTCTAATCCTGACTGAGCAATTTAACAAGACCTGGGTTCAGTACACACACACACACACACACACACGCATGTGTGCGAGCTGTGCCTCCAGGTACTTACTGAATTTTGAATCGAAAGTAAATGTTCATTTTCATACCTATTTTGCATCTTCCATTTTATGCTCTTTTTGTGAGATGGTTTCCCAATTTATGTAAGTAGATCTCACAAAATCTGGGTCCACTCCTATTTGGGAGACTGTAACTTGGAGGTGAACTTAGTACAGTTCCTTCTGACCACAGGCGCAGTGGACTCAGATGTCACTAGCAGAACTGAGAACAGAACTCAGACTGCTTCCCTTTATACCATGTAAGAATCACCTTTAGGGGTGCTTCACTTGGCTTATCCAAGTCTTCCAGATCTGATCTAATAAAATGTGACAATGTATTATGTCACTGATAAAGTGAAATGCTTACAATCTGCTGTATAAAATGGGTCTGGCAGCATCTACCTGTTCTCTGTAGATATTATAGTTTCTTAATTACCACACAGCTGAAATGCCTGGTGCTTAGAAATTGGAATGAGTTCATATAAGCACTTACATTATCAGGAATATAAATAGTTCATTTATTCATGGGTAGCATTATTGTGTTCCTAATACAGTTTTTATTGATGGACACTTGAACTGTATCAATCCACTTAAAATTCAGAATGGTTCTTTTGTGCATGGCTTTATGAGAAGAGCAGTACAATTTAATTTAATATAATCTTTTAGAAACAATGATGTTTGTTTCATAAATGAATATTTTATATGTTGTGTTTAATTAAAATAAAACTATGCTACTGATGTAGAAAACACAAAACAGACTTGAGTTCATATTTATGAAGTGGAGCAATATTGGCAAGGCACAACTTATCTTGTTTATGAGACATGCTTGCTATTACTTGTACAGATTGCAGTCATTTTATTGTTGAGCTTTACATGGTTTACAACCCAACAAGTGCAATGAAACTGTCATGAGGAAAATAAGCCTATAAAAATTTTTTAAAAAAGTGGCACTCACAGATCAAAAGCACTTTTTGCTGAAGCATGGGAAGGTTTTGAACTGTTGCATCTCTTTAGGCAGTAGATTTTCTGGATAGATCTCTAAATGAAAGGAAGAAGACTGAGATAAGGTACCTGGCTATTTTTAGTGCCTCTGCTTTGATTATAATGCCTGGGAGACTTTCTTGCTTTTGCTTTTACTCTCAGAACCACAGGTAAACATAGAGATGTTTTTGACAAAGAAACTATTGGAAACCAGAAAATGATGTTTAAGGGTTAAAGGGTAGGGGAGTGGAGGACAGATTCTTGTCTTTTCCAGTGTTTAAAGTGGGTATTAACTTGATTTGTATTTTTGTTGATTGTTAACAGTAAATTGGGGCGAAACAGTGTCATAAGAGGAACTGGGTTGTGGTGGTCAAAATGCAGCTCGCATGTTTTCTGTTCTTATGCACAGATCAGTTCATGTTTTTCTCTCTCCCTTGCAGGAATTGCAGATGCAGCCTACCTCTGACCCTAAGCCCTCTGCAGCTTTTCTTGTCTGTCTGTCTGCTCGTTGCTCACACAAGAGATAGTTATTGTGTGCTTCCTTTGTGAGACACTGATGACAGAGGAGGCAGGAGCTATGTCAATGTGCTTTCATTGCTCTTTGAGGGTTGTTCTTGAGAACCCGAATGCCTGCAGGGTAGAGCCTACCCATTTTGACAAGATTCATTTCCTAAGCTTCTATTAGGATAATATGCAGCAGAAGGTCACCGTGCTTGACTCTGGATCTCTGCCACACTGCCGTGATCACACTGACATCTTCACTCTGTGGAACTCTGCTCTTCTCATTACTGCTCCACGCTCTGATGTCTTCTTTTCCTCAACATGTCAGTGCCAACTGCCGGCCCATGTTCTGCCTAGAATGGATGGTTTTTCGCGGACTGTGCTATGACTGTCATCTTCCAGACTTCAAATATCTCTTATTTTGGTGTGTCATCCACTAGATATTTTTACCCTCCTGTATTAGTTCACCCTTGACTTTAACATGGACTTGATGACACATTAAAACTACACTTGAAGTTGTATAAGCCACATGTTGGAAATTGGGAATTACAACACAAACCTGAATTCAGAGGTTTCAATTCTGTGATGGGATTTGTTCCCACAGAGCCACAGTGAAAGGTCAGTTTCAACCTCTCATCCAAATTCATGTTTGTAATTTTGAGACACCAGCATTTTTCTTATTAAAACAGCCTGAGCTGAAATTGATCATAAAGTTATAGCATTCTTTCTCTACAAGTGCTAAAAGAAGTCCACCTAAGTATACAATAGATAAAATTCAATTTTTGTTATTCTGTTAATAGATAACTTATGTATGTATTACAACAAAGTTTCCAAAATACAGGATAGTAGTTTTTCACTTAGGATATCTTCCAGTTCATCCTCGATATTCAATTATTTCTCTATTTATAACTATCCTTGTTGAGATAATGCATTCATATGTAGTTTAGAAAAATGCATGTGTATATGATGAACATATGTCCATTTATACATGTATTAGATACTCAACATCATTCAGGAATGTACATATATCTTACACATGAAAAATACCAGTACATTTTACTTTGATATAACATTTCATTTTAAAGATTATTCTACATTTTAAATAAAGGGCTATCTTATTCTTTTAATGGTTAAATAATATCTCTTTGTAGGACTATCTTCTATTGATGGATCTTTAGAGTGTCACTAATATCTCATATTGCAAACAAAGCTAGATTAAATAGTTCTAAATTTGCAATGTTCTAGTATGTGTGTATTAGGAGGATAGGTACGTGGAAGTGTTGGGTCACTGGGTCTATATATGTATAAATTTGATAAACACTGTTAATTTTCCTCAACAAAAATTGCACTATTTTACTACAAATAGAAACTCTTGAGGATGTTCATATTTCTTTAGTAGCACAGTAAAACACAGATGAATGAGATGAATAATTTGAAGAATTATAAGTGAACTATTTCCAAAATTTGGGTAGTATAGAGAATAACCACGACATGCTGCAGTATCTGAGGACTGGCAAGGGTTGGGTAGACCGTATTATACCTGAATGGCTGAGGAGAAAGCACTTAATAGGATCTGGATGCAGAAAAGGCTCTATAGAGAGGGTTGTCTTAAAGGGGCTGGAATGTTTGATCAAGGAGGATGCCAACCAAAAGCAAGCAATTTGAAAGAAAATCTGAGGAATAAACATTCAGATGACACTCTCTTCTTTCCTTCTCATAACTTGCTGGTTCATTCCATGGCCCAGACTTGAAAGAAGGATAAAGGACAAGTGAAATCACAGATATGTGAAGAATACAGGAAGACAGAGAGAAGTATCTTAGAAAGGGAGGTATCAAGGAAAAGATCTTTAGTTTAGATGGTTTCTTCACACCTTCATCCTCACACCAATCAACAATATCTTTATCTTGTGTACCTGAGAGGAAAGACATTATGCATGCATTTCTCTTAATGTGAATGTGCATTAAATACTGGGAAAGAATAGATGATTTTATTTCTTTTACTATGTAGTATTTATTGCCACAAATATTCATTTTTATTTATTAACAAGCTATTCTAGTTACATATATACATATAATATATACTTATGTTTTTTTCTAATTAATTTAAACTTTGAGAAGCATTGCAAAACCACAGTATGTTCCATGCATATTTGCAAATTTTCTAACATGTTTGCCTTGTTTTCTTTTTATTCCAACTCTTTCGTTCTTTCCCTCTTTTTCTCTCAATGTAGTTTGTATCATTATCAATGGATAAATCTAATATATAGGTAAATATAAATACATATATTATCATCTATATATTGAATAACTTCAGTATTTTCTGAAACAAAGACATTTTTCTACTTATCCATAGTTCAAAGTCAGGAAATTAACGTTTTTTATTATCATGCAATCATCACACTCTGTTCAAATTTTCCTATTGTCTATCTAGAGTCATTCTTGTATTTGATTATATTTTCTTGTTAGTCTCCATCAATAATTGCCTATAAGCATTCTTGTCTTCTGAACTCTGCCCAGAATATCCCATGAAATATAGCTTAAAGCATTCAAGGGCTGAAACTTTAGCCCGTATTTCCAAATCTTTCCAACTTTCCCCACAAGCCACTTTCAAAGTTTCCTGAATCACAAGGCCAGGTACAGGTACAGTAACAGCCTTACTCCCAATGCAAACATCTGTATTAGTCAGTGCTTACTAGAGAAACAGGTTTAACACCAGATACAAAAGTATATAGGAATTTATAAGATTGCTTTACAGTGGCTACCCTTAGAGTCAGGTGTGGGAAGTGCAAAGAGTCTGCCTATCTGCTGGAATCTGAAGGATCAAATTGAAGGCCTAGAGCTTACTGTAGTGCCCTGTACAAGTCTGTATTAGGAGGCCAGAGACCTGTGCTAGATGGAGGTTGAGTTTTTGTGCTGGATGCCAAGAGACAATGTCCAAGGTGAAGGTGAAGACTGGAGCTTCTCCAAAGAAACAGAAGTGGGTCTTCCTTCTTTGTTTCCCCTTTATACTATTCAGGTCACAAGGTACCCTAGTGCAGGTCTCCTTTCTCCAGTAAATCTCTTCAAATTCCACACTCAAAACTATGCTGATCCAATTTATTTAGTTGTTTCTTACTCAAATTGACACAATCAGTTACCTAATGCATCTTTCATGAAGGTATTAGGGTTCTTCAGAGAAAAAGAACTAACCAGACATATCTGTACTACACAGTGTTGGCTGTTGCACCTATAAAGCCTGGGAAGTCCTATGATCTGCTTTCTGCATCTTCAGAGCAAAAAAGGCAGTTGATATTGTTTACAAGCCTGAAAGTCCGAGGGATCCTAGTCAAGTTTGCATTTCTAGTCCTGACAGCCAGGAGCACTGAGGATAGGAAAAGATCAATGACAACTCAGGTAGTCACCCAGAAGGAGGAAAAACAAAACTTTCTTCTATTTTTTTGTTCTTTTTAGGTCTTCTTCAGACTGGATAATGCCTACTTAAACAGGGTAGGATTTCCTACATTACTTATTTCACTGAACTAAATGGTAATATTTTTTGAGAAACACTCTCATAGACACATCCAAAGAGAATGTATTTAAAATCTGAGTACCCCATTATCCAAGCCAAGACTGATACATAAAGTATCCGTTTAGGTACAATGCCTCATCACAGTGAGGCATTTGAAAGCAAGCAGATGCATCTGGATATCATAATGCTAGTGAAAGAGATCAGACACACAAGTTTCAACACTACGTAATTTCTCTTATATGAGAAACCCAACAGATAAATAAAGAACAAAATAAATGATAGGGAGATCCTATTCAAATGGGAAAGGAAACAAGAGATGAAGGGCCAAGGAAAGGAAAGAAAGGGGGATTAAGAAAAGAGAATTAAAGAAAACAATGGTGATAGAACTTTTACAAATGGGAAGGGGAGCAAAGAGTTGGAGGCAAAAGGGAGGGGTGGAAGGGTTAGGGGACAAAAAGTAGAATTACCTTACTTATGTACATGTATCAATTCCCTAAGATAAGATAAATGTAATCATTATATACTGTAAACATGGACTAGCATAAATAAATAGATAGATAACTAACACAATTACCTCAACATTTTGGAAGTGTACAGCCCAATGACTTGTAAAATGCTCCTTAGGATTTTCTGATATTTTCTCTTGCTGCTTACATTTATTGTAGCACAATTACCTAAAAATGATGCTGTGTTTATCTCATTACACCACAAGGATTATGCAATGTACCTTAACATTATTTCATTATAATGTTGACTCATTGCTAGGTAATGTTAAATTTTATTTCTTGCATAACAGGTTCTGCTAGGTTTCTCCACTGTAAATTGAATTAATAAAGATTTGTGTTCATTAGTTAATAATTTAGTGTCTTGAAGGGAGGTACTTTGAGATCTTTCACTGAACAGTAATGCTGTTACGTTGTAATTTATGCTATATAATCTTTCTTTCTTTCTTTCTTTCTTTCCTTCCTTCTTTCCTTCACTCCTTCCTTCCTTTCTTCTTTTCTTCCTTCGTTCCTTCCTTCCTCCCTTCCTTCCTTCACTCCTTCCTTCCTTCCTTCCCTCCTTCCTTCCTATGTGTTTGTATCACTCAGAGTTTGCAGTGAGCATCAAGACCACTGGAATTACACATAACATGATGCAGTGGTGGAAACTGATTATACTGTCATGTGAAATTCTTGTTTCTGTATGTATCCAGACTGGAATCTTATCATTTCTTGGCCTTGGGGCTAGATCAGCTGTGCACTGAATTTTAAATAGGCAGTCAAGAAGGGCTAATAGAGGTAAAGTTCAGGAAGCCCCGAGAGACCAGATCCTTTGAGGACAGGGTACAGCACACTTGGTCTTTCATCACTTACAAGCCTTCAATTTAGATTCTAGAGTGCCCTTCAGGAGTCACTGCCTTTCGCCATGGGGCTAGCCTGGAAAAACTGAAAATATAATCCTTATATTCATTTATTTTTGTATTTAGAGAGCTCAAATAATATACAAACAAATGCAATGTAATATTCCAATTTTTTTTATTTATTTAAAAGAGAATAAAACAAAAGGGGGCAGTACAGAGCAGATCAGAACAGGACAACATAGGCAACACAGTACTTTACATTAAGTTAACTGGACATCAACAGTATCTAACACCATATCTCTTACTCTGCTATAGTTGAGCATAGTTTCAATTACAATAATATCAAACATAACACAATAGTATAAAGCCATGCATAT
>PVJX010032640.1:0-20279 GCA_004027295.1 Dolichotis patagonum
TAATTCTTTCACTCTATGCATGGCTTTATACAATTGTGTTATGTTTGATATTATTGTATTTGAAACTATGCTCAACTATAGCAGAGTAAGAGATATGGTGTTAGCTACTATTGATGTCCAGTTGTCTTAATGTAAAGTACTGTGTTGCCTATGTTGCCCTGTTCTGATCTGCTCTGTACTGCCCCCTTTTGTTTTATTCTCTTTCAAATTAAAAAAAATATCAGTTGGCAACAGTTTATTTCTCAAGAAATTCATCAAATTGATAAATTGAGACTGATCACACCTGAATAAATCACACATTGTTCTCTCATCTATGAAACTGCTTTCATTCTTTCCTGCTTTGGGGGATCACTACTAAGTTGAATTCTGGACGATTCTCCAGACCTGTCTATGCTTCACTAGATAGTGTAAGTAACAATTTCAGTCCTTCTATGAAAATGGAAGCAAACAAATGAGAAAGAATTCAAAAACTGTCCATCTACAAGGTTACCTAATGCAAAGAAAGAATTGAGCTTTCTAACAAACCATATTCATTTAGATGATTTTATTATCTTAAAGACAAAGATATATGAGCGCAAGTAACAAGTAGGTAATATCTACCAATCCAGAAAGAATATAGAGGAAAACTTTTATAGGGAATTACTGAATAAAGCTTGGGGTCCTGTTTTCTGGCCTACTGCATTCCTTCCTCTGTGTTTCCCCAGAAGAACTCACAGTTAGCAAGCACCAATTCTTTCTGCTATGAAATTTCACAAATTGAGAATGCGTTCTCCTGCCAAATCAATCAAACATCTACTAAGGACCAAGAATACCACTTGTTACACTATTTAGTCATGAAAATCTTGAGAAGCTAACTAGAGCACTAGGCCTTTGGTGAATGAGGCCTATGAGGCAGATTCAGTCACGATCAGGTAGAAAATATAGACAAATTTTCATTAAGTCTAATCTTTAAACAGAGAAAACCAATGGCAAATAATGTCCCATGTTTGAATGATTAATTCGATTATGAAGGTCTGGTTCTCAACTTCCATCCTGGCATTTTGCTGCCTAGAAATACAGAATGTCTCTCTCCTTGCTATTTCCTTCTCCATGTGTTTCTTCCTCCTTTCCCGTTCCAGCTGATCTTCCAGATCTCTGATCTTCTCTTCGTACTCCTCTCTTAGCTGTGCTTTCACTCTCTCCAGCTCTGCTCTGTGATTTTCCTGTACCAGCTGGATCTGCTTCTGAATCTGCTCCTCAGCCCTTTGGTACAGCTGACTGGTGTAGCATTCCCCACCATTTTCCCACACAATGTGCTGGACCAGGGTCAGCAGCTGGTTTCTCTGGGCCTCCTGCTCAGGTCCTGTTGCCCTGTTGTTGAACGCACAGTAGCGACCATCGAACTTGTCTATCAGCTTTTGGACACGTTCTGGAGCATGCCTGATGTAATCCCTGAGATCTGTGCCATCCAAATCATCTTTCCTGGTAAATAAGAGAATCATGAATCTTCTGGCCCTGTGTCCAAACATGCTCAGGATCTTCTCTGTGGCCTTGCTCTCTTCCTCAGTGTAACGGCCAAGTGGGACCACCAGGACCAGAGCGTGAGGCCCAGGGGAGGTCAGCAGGATGCAGCGGGCAATCTCCCTGCATGTGTCAGCATCCTGGGCCTCGGTGTCAAAAATACCAGGTGTGTCCACAACCACAATCTGTCTTTCATTCCACGTGCACACGTCTTTCTGACAGACCTTGGTAATGGACTTGGATACAACACCAGAAGAAAACGCTTTCACTCTAAGAATACTATTGCCTGTCGCACTTTTTCCTGCTCCAGTTTTGCCCAGTAAGACTATTCTCAGTTGAGAATTTCTGTAGTCTTGATTTCCAGACCCTGGAACAGGAAGGAAACCAAAGACACAGCATTAGAATCTCCCTCCAGTGTCTCATGCAGAACGCCCCTACCCCACGCCCTACTGGCGATGGGCTTCTCGCCAACATCACCGCATGCACAAGATCTGTAGCAGCATCTGGCCTAATGGCCACCTTGCAGTGCTTGGGTGAGTACCCTGTCCTTTGATCTCCTACGTGCACTCTGTTCTCAGGATTCTGTAGGGAGCGGCATGATAGCCTCACTGCTGCCGCCCCATCCCACCCTCCTGTAGGCATTTGGTGCGTCTGCCTACATTACCCATGATCCTCTCTGCCTGGCCGGACATGACTGCGACCTATCTGGACATGACTGAGACCTATCCGGTCTCTTCACAACGTCTCTGCCTGATGACATACTTCCTCCCACCGTTGCCCATAGTTACTCCCGCCAGAAAGTTGAGCCCGCCCAGCTGTTGCTTAGATACTCCGGCCAAAAGGGTTAATATCACCCATAGTTGCCTAGTTACCCGACTACGTCATATGATCTTACTCCCTCATTTCTGCCCTCTATATAAGCCATGTTCACTTCCTCAATAAACGAGACTTGATTGGAATTGCTCGACTTGTCTCCGTCTCTCTTTCCTCTTGTCCCGTTCTCATCCCATCCCCGTTCCCCTTCCAGGTTAGACCCACGGACTGATCTGCGGGCCAGATCAGGATTCCCTTGCACTCACTACTCTGACCTTCAGTAGCTTTGTAACCCCACAGAAGAGGAAATAAAATGGTTTCAGATGAGAACCGTAAGCTGCTGGTGGTAGTTCTTCCAAAGAGATGGTACAGGAAATACTACAACCGACTTCAGGACATCTGCAGTGGGAGACTTATTTTCCCAATTTATATTCAAAATGTAACTTTTGTTCTTCCCATCAAGTAGCTAGGGAGGAGAATTAACCACCAGTCACTATCCTAAGTCAGTTTCTCATATTTGAGAACCAGAATCCCAGGAGTTTTTAAAAGTGTATTTCTGAAAGTTCTAGTAGTGAGAACACTGGGTATAGGAAAGCTAAGGTCACCTAAGGACAAGTGTGGGTAGGAGTTTGCATCATCATTTAATTGACATCACAGTGGCAGATCCTTTAGGGATCTTCTGAGGGCAATGGTTAGTGGGCCATAGGGAAGGGGAATAGGAAATGCATGGCAGGTGAAATGAAAAGGCATCACAGGTTATGATGGCATCTTCAGTACCGCCGCAACTTGCCAATGTTGAGAGTGTTTAGAACACAGTCCACTGTGTGGATTGTGAATTCAGCCCCAAATCATCCCCATCCCTGTAGTGTGCCTCTTTAAGATGTGGATTTTGCAAATCTTCCTGTTGAAATGCACCCCGAGTGCCACGTGACTTGCTTTGGGTGATAATACACGATGTGAGCAAAGACACCAAAGCTCTTATGCACTGTGGCTCAAAGACAACTCCATGATGATAACAACCAGGCCAGTTATTGTAGCCACCCAGAGAGCCTAGACAAGAGCCTGCTACCTACACCCATGTCCGTGCTGCTATCGAGGTCATTGGGTTACACCCCGAAGACAGGTTACCACAGATGCATGGGCAAGGGGCAAGAGGTGGCTCAGACCCACGACTGCTCTGCTGACCCATAGGGTCTGGAGCTGCTACGTGGTTGCTGTTTGAAGTTACTACGCTTGTGAGACAGTTTGCCAAATCAGCAAAGGATCAACTGACGTAATCTATTTCCAGAGGTACAGGAGTAATGGGGGGTTATGTGATGCGCTATGTGCACCACCCTGTTTAATCTGTTGGTCATCGGAGGCCACCAGGAGCAGAGAGATTAAGGATCAGGCTGAGGGCTCAATGACTCCCATTTTCCTCCTATCCAATCCTGTTCCAGACTGAAGAGAAGGGCAGGAAAGCACCCGGAGAAGCCGCAATCGGCTGTGCTCCTGTGTCCGTACTGCAGGAAGCTGGAAGTAAGAAATTGCTGGGTTCTGCATGGCCCAGAGGCGGTTTTAATTTTCTCTCCCATTTAGCTGTTGCAGCTACACCAGGAGGCGAAAGTGCGGAGAGTCAAGAGAAGCAAAAGAACAGGGGAAATGCAGAGGAGTGAGGCACAGGACCAGATGGTCTTTTTGCTCAGCTGCCTGCCCCTTCTCTGCAGCCCGGCCTGGTCACTTCTCACCGTGCCTGACTTACAGAGGTAAAAACTCACCATCATATTGGGCTGCCATTGTGGTTTGAATTCCTGTAGAATAAAGAAACATAACCGTGTCATTTTAAGGAAATGGACAGTAATTTGTTTTGGGGAATTCTTCTTGTTTTGTTTTGTCTTTTTGAGACAGGGTCTCACTATGAAGTTCAGGCTGGTCTTGAGCTCACTTTGTAGCTCAGGCTGGTCTCAGACTGGCAACGGATCCTCCTGTCTCAGCCTCCTGAGTGCTGGGATTACAAGCATGCTCCACCATGACAGTTTGGACAGTAACTTGAAATTCTGACCTCCTACATAGACAACACATTCTTTTTTGGCGTAAACATCCTACTTTGATCCCCCTGCCTTATCTTCCAAAACTGGCCACGATTCTCCATTTTTGGGCTGTTGCTTTTTCTTTACACACATGAGAATGTGGTAATACTTCCCAGCACTGGTTCTGGCCCCTGGTTCCTCTTTATCAGGGGACTCAGACTGTGGTGCCTTTTACAGGTGCTCTGTGGCCTCCCCTTTCCTCAGAGTTCCAAACTTTTGTGTCACACTCCGCTATTAATGGGGTTGCCATGCAGCTGTGGCTTCTGCTGAACCTGGGAATCATCTACAGCTCTTCTTTTCTTCTCTCCTCAGCCTATCGTCAAATCCTCTAGATTCCACTGCCAAAAATCTCAAAATTATGCTTCCCTCCATCTTCATGCTAATTCAGTCCACTGTCACAGCTTCCTCCTAGTCAGTTATTTTGCCTTCGGCCCATCAGACATTACTTTAAAACTAAAAATCTATAGTTTTTTGGGAGGGTGGGGTTCTTTAGATTCCCTTGTGGCTTCCTATTGCCTTTAAAAAATAGTTTAAATCTTTGCTGGTTCAACTACCAATAATAAATGTAATATATTACATAAATAGAATTGAGAAGTAAAAATCACATGTTCTTTGCCCTGGAGGCAGAAAAAGACTTCAGCAAAATTTGACATCCCTTAATGACACAAGCCCTGAAGGAACTAGTTTTATGAGGCTCTTCCTCAAAATAATAAGGGCTTTATATGACAAACTCACAGCTAATGAATGGGGGAAAGATAAAAAACATTCCTAAAATAAGGAATGAAATGACAGTGTCTACTATCACTTCTTCTCAAAATAACAATTGAAATTTTAGGTGGAGAAATTAGGTTAAAGAAAAATAATAAAGGGAGGCAAATGCAAAAAGAAGGAGTCAAACTATCCCTATTTGCAGATGCTTTACTTAGAAAATCCTAAAAATTACACCAGAAAACTTTTATTGGATAAATAAATTCAGTAAAGTGACAGGATAACAACTTCTTTAGAAATGGTTCTGGAAACACTGGACATTCATACGCAAAAGATTGAAACTATATCCGTATCTCTTGTCCTCTGCAAAAATTACTTCAAAGAAAAGACATTAGTATCAGACCTAACGGGAATATAATAACGGCAATCCTTCAAGACTTCCTGAATGACACTTCTATAGCACAAGAAATAGTAGAAGAATTGACAAATAGGACTACATCAAATTAAGAAGTTTCTGCCCAGCAAAGGAAATAATTAACAGAGTGAGGACACAATCTACAGAACGGGAGAACATTTACCAGCTACTCTTCCTTTTTAAAAAAATTTTTTTTAAATTTTTAAACAAGAAAACAAAAAGGGTAGAAATAATACAGAATTTCAAAAAATAGCAGTAAGAAATCAACACTAGTTAGTATATTACACATTGTTATCTTAGAAGTAGTTGCTCAAGTTACAAAAATCAAAGCATAAAAAAACGAACAGAAAATCAAGCTATGACAGTACAAACTATTTTTTTTGATGAACTAACAGAATTAGTATTATGGTTATCTATCTTGCACACTTAAACATACACACAGTTATACATGCTTACCTACAAGTTGTTCTTTCCTTTTGAGCACCTTCTTTCCCTTTCATGATTACAATATCTATTGTACCTTTTGGATCTTATCACTCAGTTTTTAATTATTATTATTTATTTTTTATATTAGAGACACAACATGGTATTTACAAATGTGAGTCTGATTTATTTCACCTACGAGTAGACCAGCTACTCTTCCAACAGAGGGTTAGCAAGAGAATGGGACAAGGGTGAAGGGGAGGATTGAGGGAGAAATGATCCAAGTATGCTGTAAGTATAAAGGAATCTGCCAAGATGAAATCCACGAATCTGAATAACTAATATGCCTTCATGAAATGAAACAGGAGAAGAGAATGTAAATCAGTGCAATGGTCCCTCAGCCCCTGCATGATAACTACCTTCTTTTTCATAAAGCATTAACCACAATGACCTCTTCAAATGCCCCTGAATTCTTTAAGCCACTTCCTTTAAAGACCTTAAGCTACTTCCTTTAAGGACATCTCCCCGCTGTGGAACACCCCTATCTTAGTCTGGCACCCTG
Organism: Dolichotis patagonum; assembly: GCA_004027295.1. Taxonomy (NCBI): domain Eukaryota; kingdom Metazoa; phylum Chordata; class Mammalia; order Rodentia; family Caviidae; genus Dolichotis; species Dolichotis patagonum. The sequence goes on from PVJX010032640.1 coordinate 6,491, forward strand.
CTTATTCCTGCTCAGTCCTCCAGCCTCTGCTTCCCGAGAGCTCTTCCCCAACACCTCCCTCCAGCACCAGCACCGACCCAGGACACTAGTGCTGGTGTGGTCACCTGCCAGGCACTCTTTGATGGCACTCCGGGGACTTCTAATAAGACACATATTAAATAAATGGTTATCTGTTGAATGTCTTACTATCTCCCTTTAGCCTGGAAGCTTGGTGTTAGGAGGACAACCAACGTGTCTTGTGTCTCCATTTCTCCCTAGAATCAAGTACAATACTGGACAAAGAGAGGCTCCCGATAAATATTTGTTAAATAAACCATTGATAAACAGCCTCTCTATTTCTTGTTTCTCTTTTCTTACCAGGCCCATGTCTGATTTGTGAAAATAACAATTCTTTCCTTCTCAATCAACACTCAGTGGCATTCACATTTTAAGGTTTTCTTTCATTGCTGCCCACAAATGTTTGGAAGAACCCTCCCTGGAGCAGACTTTGACCAGGACAGACTAAAAAGGTTCCTAGCTAAGAACAAGATTGCCAGTTAGGAAGCACCAATTGCAAACTGCGAACACTAAGCTATATACTTCTTTGTAAGGAAAGGTTGTTTCTATTTCCTTTAGGAGTAGAGTTTTAGGAAATAGCTTCTGAGAAACCAGGAAGAGAAAGAGTAACACTTTTTAAAAATCAACTTTGACCACAAAGTGGTATTACGTGAAAAGACAAGATACCAACAGGAAAACAGAGGGTCTCGGGTGTTTCCGAAGGCCCCTTCTTCCAACACAGTAGTTCTTTAATGCTACCTTCCAATCCTGATTCAAACGCAAAGCCAGGAGGTGGTGTCTCTGGCTACCAGCCTCAAGTGGCTCAGCTCTCTCTGCCTGGAGAACAAGCACCCATTGGTTCCAGCTTCTCCTGAACTGCAGTAACAGGTGGTAGCATTTCTCTCCTCTTACCTTCTGAGAAAGCTCAGCTCTGGGTGAACCCAGGAAAGGGCTGTCCCTGAAGAGGCAAAACAAAACCTCAGCCTGCAGGGCCTCTGATCCTGACCGTGCTGGTCTGGGGGGACTGTATGCTGTGCTGGGTCCTTATGGGTCCTTATGTTTTTCTCACCGCCACCTCTCCAGAGCAAAATCTGTGAACTCACTCTACTAACTCTATCCCAGGAAGATGGAGCTCATTTTTAAATTCTACAACCAGTGCAGAAATAATTTACTTGTAAAACACGTATCCTGTAAGTGGCAGCCCTAAACGAGACATTAATTTGAAGGCATTAATTCAAGAAAGATTGCAATCTAAAATCAGCAAAGACAGGAAACAGGAGCCAACACAAAATTTATTCTGAGAGCAAGTTTTCTGGGAGGTTTAGCATAGAGAGTTAGCAAAAAGCCAAACCCTCCCCACCGAATTGGACAGTCTCTACCCACACAACCATCCCTAACCCCTTACCTGCAAAGCCTGCGTCCTGCAGTCTTCTAGGATTTTTTAAGTACTGCTGAGCCAAGACCTCAAGCAGGATGATCGCAGAGGAAGTGAGGGGAGGGACCATCGAAACTTGCTTGCTCAAGGGACCTGCCCATGTTATCCTCCGGCCCCACTAAGCTTCTGCAGTGAGTTAGGTCACGAGCCACACAGAATCACCGAGCATTTGAAACGTGGTAGGTGTGATTGCAGAACTGAATCTTATGTCTTATTTTAATTGATTTAAATTAGGTAGCCACATACACTTAGTGGCTCCAGAGACTCTACGTGAGTCATCCTGTGCAATTATTGGGGAAAAAAAGAACAGTGGATCAAAATTCAGAGACTTGCCAGCTGCACTAGAGGACCTGTGAATTCCTGGATCCACTGGAACAGGATAGCCGACAGACTTTAGCTTCTAGGGCGTCAGGCCTATACTGGTGTAGGCAGCTAGCTCCTCTCCATCTTCCCTGATATAAGAAAGGGATAGAGGTGCTGTTCCCAGGATGTAACCTTTACGTCATCTGCCAGAAACAAAGAAGGAGAAATGACCTTCTCTCGATGGAGTGGGATGGACCCAAGGTTGTCCTGTGAGATGGTGGTAGACCCATTTCAAAGTCTCCCACTGACATTTGATGCCACCTGCCAATAAAAGAGGCACTGTGACTATTGTAATGGGGGTTCTAGACCTGCATTACACCCACTACTCTCCCGTTAGAGAAGGGCTCCCTATTTATCATTAAATCCCACAAACGACACTTTAGACTTGCAGGGTCCCTTTGGTATTACTTTACTAATTGTACAAATTAGTAAAAAGTTTAAAGAAAGAGAAGAGATAAAGCATAAAATTTTCTGAGGATCATTTTTTCTAATTTGCCTTTCAATTTCTTCCTTGATTCCTAGCTTATTTAGAAAGCTATAATTTAGTTTCAAAGCATAAGGATTTTCCAGATATATTTTTGTTATCGGTCTCTCACTTCATTGTCATCAGAGAACATATTTTGTATCACTTGATGCCTTTACACTAATAGAGCCTTCTCCCTGCCTGTAATGTGCTCTATCTTAGTAAATATTCCACGTGCATTTGAAAGCAGTAGTGTGCTATTTGGGGTGGAATCTTCCATAAACGTAAATTAAACCGATGTGGTCGACACTGTTGCAGTCTCCTGTCTGAGACAGGAACATCAAAGTCTCCAACTTCAACTGGGCTTTTTTTTTCTTTTTTTTTTTTCAACTGGTCTTGTCTATTCCTTTTATCACTTCCTTCTTCACTTCCAATTTTAGCATCATGTATTTTGAAACTATTATTAGAGATATGACAGACTGGAATTATGTTATCATCCTGAATAATTAACCCTTTTGTCATCGTGAAATTATGCTCTCTAGTCTCAATAATATTGCTTGTTTTGAAATCTACTTTTTCTGACTTTTTTGGTGGTGCTAGGGGTTGGAATCTCAGGTGTCACCCATGCTAAGCAAGTGTTCTACCACGGAACTATTTTCCAGCCCCTTCCAGATTTGTTCGGATAGTATTAAGATGGCATATCTTTTCCTATCCTTTTAATCCATGTGGGTTTTTTTCTAATTTAGAGTGAATGCCTTGCAGACAACACACAGTTGAATCTACTTTTAGCCTGGATATTTAGATGTTTTATACTTCATGTGATTAGTGATATGCTTCGATTTAAATCTACCATCTTTAGTACTCATTCTCTATTTGTCCAGTCTGCTCCCTTTTTCTCGTTTTCCTGCCTCCATTTAGGCTGAATTTTATGCTTTCATTTTTATCTCTTTCCTATGGTTTATTAGCTACAACTCATTTTGTTCTGTTTTGGTCATTGCTTTGGGCTTTGCTGTTTACCTCTTTAGTGTAGCACAGTCTGCCTTCAAGTGCCATTAAGCCACTCACATGTACAATAAAGGAACCTCACAACAACTGATGTCTATTTCCTCCTCCAGGCCTTGGTATTACCTTTGACACCTACATGTTTTATGAACCCCAAGTGATCTGTCATAGAGAGTGACAGGAACAGAGACGAACAATGGCACGGTTTTGGGATCCCTGACAATGATAATGATACGTCTGCTGTGCAGAGGGACTTAGTGGGTCAGACTGGCAAGCCCTCCATGAAAGTCCATTTGCTTAGTGACTTTTAATCTTTATGTGCATCAATGAGATGCTGAATTGGAGACCTTTGCAGGTAAATTTGGCAGCTCCATTTATGACCCGGTGCAGAATAAATGAGGAACCAGATGGTGCTGGGACTCTGACAAACTCATTCCAGGTCTTTCAGATCTTTCCTGACCTTGCCACTCATGAATTTGTAGCCACTCAAAGATTAGGATGATAGAGACAGAATCTCGTAATTGTGGCCATAATCTGGGTTGGTGTTTAGTAGCACTACTTAGCTCTCATTGCAGTTGACTTTCAACAGTCTCTTCTTTCTGTTTCAGTTTGACATCTTTTGTTTCAACCCATGGACTCCCTTTTCATACATGTACAAATCTCTGAACCATTTTGTTAGAAAGTATAGGGCAAAAAGACAAGAGGGTGCTCACAGCAATTCCTCAGACGGTCTATGGTCTTCAGCTGGTGTCAGCTCCTTTCCAAATAAGCTCGCGGGCTGAAAACAGAACCCTGTGAAGCAACACTCCCTCTCCGCCACTTCCTGCTCCACCTCTTTCACTTTTCGTCTGACCCATCACATAGAGTTGTGGGCACTTGTCAGGACACAAAGGAAGGATAGAGAGTCCTTGTCCCCCATCACATATGTGAAATGGTGCTCAGAAAGGAACTGGAGGTCTTAAGAGGTTAAGAAAGGGAGAAATTTTCCATGGAAATTCCCCTGGGCACCCTTTGGACTGCTCTTGGTCCAAGGCAAAATATTTGTGCCTTCGATCTGGAGATGAAATCTGGTCCAGGGTGCTCATGGCTGTGCCTCGAGCTGAGAATGACCAGTGCAATGAGTGAATGCAAGCTGCGCTGGCTGTGTCTGCCATTCAGCATGCCGACAGTAGAGTTTTAAAAGCCTGAACTGCTTATAAAAATCTCAGCATGTTCATTATCAAAATAATTTTTGATTATTGCTTACTTTGAACCCCCAAATCATGGCCCCAGCTTACCCCATATAGCTGACCCCTCCTGCTGTCACCTCCAGCCTACTCTGCAGTCCACACCTACCCAGGAGAGAGCTTCCACCCAGATTGTCTAATTACTGATTCCTAACCCAGGAAAGGCAACCAAACCGAACTGACATACGAGAACAGACTACAGTGTGAGAGACCAGGAAAGGTGACGCTAAAGAGAGAAAAGAACCCTGAAGGAAACTGTTTATTCTGGATATGAAAATAAGAAAAGTCAAACCAACAAGCAAAGTTTAAATTCTCTTTCACTTACCCAGATTACAAATTCCCTTGCTGTGCAGGCAAAAAAAAGTAAACTTTCCCAGCTGGGAGCTTGGGAAGGTGGACAGTCAGACCAGGCAGGAGAGAGAGGAACTGACTGCCATGCTAGAAGTGTTTGCCACACAGAAAAAACACAACTTTGCTTTGCCAAGGGCTGACATGGAAATAAGAGACAAAACCAAGAGCTCATTCAAGAGAAGAGCCATGCATGGGTGCTGTACCCTAAAACCCAATGGGCGTCTCCCTCAATGAGGGGTGATCTCATTGAAATAATGTTTAGTCAGTGCACTGACTGTACAATACATTTTTAAATGTCCGTAAAGCAAATTAAAGGGACAAAATGAGGCTGATAGTCAACTGCAACGTTAAAGAAGGACAAATCTTTAAAGAGATAATGGTTCGCTTAACTGATCAGGCTACACTTGCCTGGGGGTTGTTTCTGCATCCTCTATTCTCTTCCATTAGTTTGCATGTCTGTACTTTTGCCGGGACCATTTTATTTTTATCCCTGTAGCTTTGCCATCTGATTTTTGACAAAGGAGACAAAACCTGTGCTGGAGGAAAGAGAGCCTCTTTAATCAATGGTGCTGGAAAAGCTAGCTACACACATGCAGATGATCAAATTGAGACCCATATTTAGACCCATGTACTCAACTAAATTCAAAATGAGTCAAAAATCTAATGTTAAAACAGAAAAACAATCTGAGGGTGGAAGACAAAACAGGTAAAACTCTCGAAGGCATAGGAGAGGACGTTCTGAACAGAACCCCAAATGCATAAGAAATAACATCAAGAATCCACAAATGGAATCACATCTAATTTAAAAGTTTCTGCACAGCAAAGGAAGCAGCACGGTGAAGAGACAATGACAGATGGAAGAAATCTCTGCCAGCTATTCCAGAGTACTAATATCTAGAATATATTAAAAAAAACTTTAAAAAGTTAGAACTCCTGAAAATAAAAGACCTAATCAAAATATGGGCAGCCAAAATGAAGAGACACTTCTCAGTCAGATACGAGTGGGCTATAAATATGTGAAAAAATGCCTAACGTTTCTGGCCACTAGAGAAATGTAAATTAAAACAACACTGAGATTCCATCTGACTCCCAAAAGAATGACCATCATCAAGAAATCAAGTAAATACAAATGCAGAAGTGCTGGGAGGAACAGGGACACTTCTCCATTGTGGGTGAGAATATAAACCGGTAAAACCACAGCGAAATCAGTGTGGAAATTCCTCAAAACACTAAAAGCAGAAGTCCACTTGACTCAACTACTTTCCTTCTAGCTATCATCCTGAAAGAGTTAACGACATCACGTTAAGTGATGCATGCATACATGTTTATAGCAGCACAGCGTATAATTAGCTAAATCTTGGAAGTGACCTATGTGTTCATCAGCAGAAGAACAGGTAAAGCACATGTGGTATTTACTCACAATGAAGTACTACTCTGCCATAAATAAGGTAAACCTGAGTCATTTGCAGGAAAATGAATGGAACTTGAGACCGTAATATTAAATGAAACAAATCATATACACAAGCTTAAGTATTGCATGGTTTCCCTTACATGAGAAGCCAAAATATGAAAAAGAGCAAAATAAAAAGCAGATGGTAGGAAATATGGAGAGATACCCTTTGCAAAAGGGGAAGGGACCCAGAGGTAGACAGTGGAAGAAGGAGAGAGGGAGCAAATGAAGAAAGACTTCAGATGTGCATGTACGTGCACCAACTTCCACTGAATGTAATTGTTATGTGCTGCAAACACGTACTGATAAAAAATAAACCTGAAAAAATAGCTCTCATCAACTTCCATGAATACCTTTTTTGGTAGTGTTCTTAAGGTTATTATTCATAGAGGTGATAAGGTACACCTATGTCTGAGTTTATGTATTCAGAATTAATGAGCACACTAGTAATATTTTTGGTTATAAAAAATTTTCAAACTAAAAGATGAGTCCACATAAAAACTGAAAGAAGTATTTACAAATATACCAACTGAATTCTAAACAAACAAAAAGATACATTAGCCTAATTTAACTTTTCCTAATATTCACTGACAGCCTACTGTGTGCCAGGCACTGTTTCAGGTGCATATACACTAGCAAATAGCAACAGGAAGATCCTTGCCTTTCTGGATCCTTCAGTGTTTGATGAGGAGACAAAAATGAAAAAGAAGCCAGGCATGGGGTGCGTACCTGTAAATTCTGGAAGGATAATATGGGAAGATTACAAATTCAAGTCCAACCTGGGGAACTTAATGACTTATTCTGACTATTTTATTTTATTCTGACTCGGAATAAAAAATATAAAAGGGGTGGGGAAGTAGCTCAGGGTGAAGACTCTGGATTCGTTCTCTAGCAGAGAAAGAGGAAAAAAGAAAGAAAAAGATAACATTTGTAAATTATAAAATATATTCGATGTTAACTTACATAAGAAAGAGTATACTTGATAAAGAAGCTCAAGGGTCATAGAAGAGAAGTGAGAATTTTAAGTTTTGTGAAGGGCGTAACTGCAGAGCCCTGTCCACGAAGACTGAAAATGATTTCACCGGGGCAGGTGCTACCACAGAGGCATCACACTTATAAACAGGAGTAACTGAATTGCAAGCAAAAATACATCAACAGAAACTGGCATTTATGTAACAGGTTTCAGCATACATCTCTCGGTCATTGTTAGAACAGGCAGATAAACTTATTTAAAAAGTGAATAAACAATATAATAAATGAACATAGAACAGATCCCCCCTTTGTCCTCAAAATGATGCCTGAAACCAGAAGTCACCAAATTCTATGCATCCTGTTCTTCCCTGCTGAGTAACGCCTCAGCTCACAAACATTTCCTTTTATGAACAGTTCAGTTCCTGAGCAAACGCACTCTGTGAAATCTTCTCTCTGGGCTTGAACTCCATATCAAGCGACAAACACAATCACATCCACCTTTTCCAGAATTGTGGACCAAATCAAGTATGTGAACTGAGGAACCGCTGCACTTACACACCTAGGGTAAAGTTTAATTGATCATTTAGACGTGGTAAGTGATTGACAACAATAGCTAATAATAAAACAGATCAGTTATAACAATATAGTGTAATAAAAGTTACATGGATACAGAGTTTCTCTCCCTTGAAATCTTATGGCACTACATTCCTCCTTCTTCTCTTCTTCCCCATGGTTGGACACTCTTTTTTTTAGTATCAAGGATTGAACTCATGACCTTGTGTTTGTCAGACAGTTGCTTGTGCTGCTGAGCTAATTCCCTGACCCAAGGATACTTCTAATAGAAACCAAGCAAAGAGAAGCTGTGGGTGGGCAGCATTCTGCCACATATAGAATACTTCAGATTTTTATGATTTTTCTCCAGACTACAGGGGATGTTTACAACTATGCTCTTACCTTGGTAGGAAATGCCTTAGGATTGAAATAGCAGCTCCTACCACTGGAGGCCCACACAGCTTTCTTGCAGCCTCTGCACCTTGTGACCTGCTGCAGTGGGGGATCCACCGGGAAAACACTGGAAATTCTGCAAGTGAAAAACGCACTTCCGAGCAGGAGCCAAAGGGTTCTAGAAAGAGGAACTTGAGTTGAAGGTAGAAACTGATGAAGGAAAGAAAGGAACTGTCTTTGAAAGTAGGAACTGATGAAGAACAGACTCATACAGAACTCATAGCTTATGAGTTCTCAGTTTAAAAATAGTTAAACTATAAATAAGAGTTTCTGGTAGTCAGGAAGCTACAGACTAGGGTGCAGAATCCCCTAAGTGTTGCCATGTATAAACTAGGAAATAATTCTTGGTTTTACGGGCCAGTGTGAAGAACGTTTGAGCGATCCTGACTGCTTCATTCGGACGCTACCCAGGGCTCAGTGCTTCTTCCTGGCTGACTGGAGCCAGTGAGGGAAGCTCAGAAGACAGGGGCACTCACAAAAGGGGAAGGCCGAGGGAGCCAGGGACTGAAGGAAATTGAGTCCAGCATCAGGGGCCTTTCCAAAGGGAGGCCCCCAGACCCAGTGAGCATGCTGTCTTAGAAGAGGATCTAATGCTGTGAGGGAGACAGGGAAGCCACAAATAGGGAGACAATCTGGTAGAGACCTTATATTTGAAAAAGAACTGATAAAGAACGGACTATATATGGAACTCATGACTTATAAGTAAAGCCCGCTCAATTTAAAAATAAACTATAAATAAGTATTTTCGACAGTCAGGAAGCTACACATAGGTTACAGAATCCTCTAAGTGTTGCCATGTATATACTAGGAAAATGGGGGCTGGGGATTTAGCTCAGTGGCTTAAGCTCCTGCCTGGCAAGCGTGAGGTCGTGAGTTCGATCCCTGGTACCAAAAAAAAAAAAAAGCTCGAAAATGATCACCACAGTGAAGGTAATGAACAAGCCCAAGAGCCCCAAAATGTCCTCATACTCTTCTGCAATCCATCCCCTCCTGACTGCACCTACCCTAGGCAGCCGCTGGTGTGCACAGTGACTCCTGGATGCAGACACCTGAGGGTCTATGGCCAAATCCAACCTCAAGCTCACAGGTCCTTCGTGGAGGAGGAAATGATGATTTGCATTACCATCATCATCACCTTCTGCGTCATGGTAATTTGTCCACTGCAAATCCAGAGAATGTAATCCAATATAGAAAGCATTTCTAACTGTCACGACACTTATAAAACGAAAAGGGAGAATATAATATTTGGTGCAAAGGATACTTGAAACTTTCAGAACTTGGAACTGGAGTGCAAATCACATACTCCAGGGGCAGGAATATCCCTTGTCAGAGTCACCTAGGATGGGAGGTGGGACACCTCAATCTCCACTGCTGTGCCCTCCTCTCTGACCTCAGGACTTCATTTTGCCTCCCTTTCTGGCTCATCCATTCCACAGTCCCTGTCATGACGCACCCGCTATGTGTTTGCCAGATGGACTCTAAGTCTAGCTGGAAAGATGACCCTTATCCAGATGGGGCCACAGCTGGCGATGCACTGAGAGGCCTGTACACTCTAGGATATTTAGCAAAGTCGCTGGCCTTGACTCACCACATGCCAGAAGCACCATTGACAATTGTGCCAGCAAAATATGTCCCCAGATACTGCCACGATTCCCCTGGTGCCCAAAATCACCAGGAGAAGCACTGCCTTAGATTTTTCACTTTTAATATTTGTTTACAAACAGAGATTTGTATGTCAATGGTTTTAAATTATGTAATGATGTGTTCATATTCAACCAATGGTCACCCAGTAGAGTTTTAGGTGCTTGTACACAGCATTTTGCCAAATTATTGCTTCCACTCAAAAGTTCTGGCTTCGGCCTCAAGGGTTCAGTATTTCTGACATCTCTAAGACTCTTTTGTTAGAATCATCTTCAAGACTAACAGCCACAACGGAAAAACGTTTCTAAAATGTAGCTTCAGTTTATTTTTAACCATAATCAAGCTTTCAAGTTTGCTCATACACTAGCCACTAGACTGAAAGTCTGCCTGAAAATTAAATACATCCTCTGAAGACACACCACAAGCATGCTGCAAACATCTCCCACACCCGAGTGTGGGTCCTGTCCTTTCACTGCATCTCTTCACTGTCTGTCTCCCTCCCCAACTCATGAGGACGAGGAGACTTCTCAGCATGGAGACTTCCCAGGCCTAGCCCTGTCTGGCCTTAGATGAAAAGGGCCCAGGGTTCATAAAAGATACTTCTCCCACTTCCGTTGTGGAAGGCCCTGCCCTATAATCAGGGCACCTCTCTGAGAATGTGCCTTTCCCCTGGGCTCTTGTTCACCCTTGAAGCTAATCTCAATTATAAGAAAAAATGGCAGGGTGTGGGGAGCAGCACAAGATGGCAGAGCAGTCAGTGAGTGCAGCAGCTCGACTTCTCCAGGACAAAATGTCTGAAGTCTGGTAGCTTGGAGAGGAACTGAAGTGAGAGGACGGGACACAGGAACAACGAAGGACCTGACAGAGAAGAAAATAGGATTAAGTGACACAGAAGAGGTGGCCCACCCTGCAGAGGAGAAACTGGGGTGCCATGAACTTCTCTGTTCATGGAAAACTGCACTGGGACCAGGAAAATCTTACACAGTTGGACACAGTGAGGAGATTCGACAAATCTCATATAGTTGACAGATTCAACAAAGATAGAATCCATAAAAATATGTCAAACAGTAATACCTCAAATAAAAAACAGTTTATCCATTGTGGAAAGGACAAGTGTGAAGGCAGAGTGGCTGATATGGTTGATACATTGGGTCATCTTGAGAAGTTTAGAAGCTTAACAGCAATTTACAGGGAGCCAGGTCCTCATTTTGTAAACATCCTCATCTGTGCAAGAGGAGAACGTGAAGACGGTGTGAGTGCTACGCCTGCCCTGGGGAGCGGGGTAGCCTGCTTACAATATAAGGGGATAAAAGAGGCTGGCTCTTCCCTCTTTTGCTCTTGTTGCTTTTGTTGTTTTCGGCTACCTTGAAGTGTCCCTGTGCACCACCCTGGCTTGGATCCAGCTGGTTATGAACTGAAACCTTCATAAACCATGAGCTAAATAAACCTTTCCTTCCTTAATTTTGGGCATCAGGTATTTTGTCTCAGCAATGAGAGCAAAATAACTGAGACAAAAAGTGTGACAAAAAAAGATGAATTCAAAGATTAAATGAGCCAAAAGTGTACACTAACTACACTTTATATGCCCATGGTGAATTTCAGGGAAACAGGTGAAAAACTGGAAGTTGGCAAAAACAGTACAAAATTTGAATGACAGATTCAACAAGGGTATGGAATTCTCAAAAATATGTCAAACAGAAATACCTCAAATAAAAAACAGTGTACAGTTCTGTTGGGAGCCAAGCTGTCAAAGCTGGAGATTGATTGCATGTGTGGGCCGAAGTAAGTCCAGCCCAGAAAAAAGCAGAGAAACCAAACAGACTATGTAAACAAGTTGCTCCAGCACTGAGAAGGCAGGGGGCCCAAGCCTGCCAGGGGAACAAGTTGCTAGGCAGTGGAGTTCAAATTGAGACTCTTCTTTGGAGGGTATAAATAAACATGCTGCACTGGTTGAGCAGTTCCTTTCCTCCCATCAGGAGAGAAAGGGCTCCACCTGACCCCAGCTTTGTCTTTCTTTATTTTTCTCATCCTCTGGCTGGTGCTTAACCCCAAGAACCTCAGGAGCTGCAGTGGGTCCCAGCACAGTTCATACACTGCAGAAAAGTTAAGTGTAAAGACAGAGCATCTGATATTGAACATGAAATAGTGAGTTTTGATAAGAATTCATAGGAGCCCAAAAGAAAGTAAGAGAGAGAGAAAAAGAAAAGAGAATACGCGAAGGCTATCCAACAGCTACTAGATGACAACAAGACCATTCTAAGCCTAGTCAGAATTAGAGAACATCTAGAAGATTGCATAGATGGATTCACTAACATGCTTACAGAACTTATGGAAGAAAATTTCCCAGACATAATAAGAAGAGATTTTTAAAATGAAAGTGAGTGACACTTATAGATCACCAAACAATTATGATGAAAGGAAAAGTTTTCCAATGTATATTCTCATTAAATTCACAGATATCAAGCAAAAACATAGAATTTAAAAAAAAATTTTAAGGAAAAAAATTTCAAAACAAGATAAAGAAGAGTAACAATGATTAATACATTGTGTATTGTTATCTTTAAGTTAGTTATTCAGAGTACAAGATACAGGCATTTAATTGTCCAAATAATATTAGCACAAGCCTTTTTTCCCAATGAATTAAGAGAAATTAGTGATATAACTATCTTAACTATTATATACATATATATATTATTTTTTGCTTTTTCCTTCCTTCTTTTCCCTTTCCCCCATCCCAGTTTCTCTTTTCTTGTGTGTTACTAGAAACAAATTATGCTGCTTTTATAAATGAGTGTACATATGTCACAGTGGTATGATGTTTCTAATTTTTCTGGGAAGATACTGAACAGGGGACTAACTGGGTCACGTGAAACCTCTAACCCTAATTAAAAACACAGGAAAGGAATCCAGAGAAAAACAAAAAAAATTACATATAAAGATAAACCTATTAGAATTATGGCAAATTTTTTAGTACAAATTCTGAAAGCCAGAAGATCTAGGAGTGAAGTATTTCAAGCTCTATAAGCAATTAACATCCAATCCAGATTAATTTACCTAACAAGCTATCACTCGAAGTAGATGTTGAAATAAGATACGTCCTTGAAAAAGACCAGCTCAAAAGATCTATGCAATGGTTTGTGTCTGAATGTCCCCCCAAAGCCTCATGCAATCATGGGGGCAGACTGCTAGAGTTTGTGATTGATTCATGGCCCAGCACTGGAATTATGGGTGTCAGTGCTACACACAATATAAAGGACAGAGTCTTCTATCATGCTCCTCCCCTTTTGCTCTTGTTGCTTTTACTGTCTTTTGCCATCATAAACTGTTGCCCTCTGCCATGAGCCACCCTGTCTTGGACCCAGTGGATTATGGACTGAAACCTCCACAAACTATGAGCTAAATGAACCTTTCCTTCCTTCATTTCAGGTGTTGGATCTTTTGTCTCAGCAACGAGAGAAAAGTAGCCAACAAAATCTATGAGTGCTAGACAGTTCTAGAGAAAACACTGAAGAATATTTTGAATAGAAACAATCAATTAAGACTGTCTGGTGGGCAAAAAGAAGAAGATAGTAGGGGAGTCACACGTTACTAAGGAGGAAATTAAGGAACCAGAGAAGCCAATCGACTGTGAGAAGACATGTCTGCTGCCATTCCAGGTCTTCACCACCAGCGATGGTGGATGAGTTTTTCACCACTACCACCACATGGATGAGTTCTCCTGCAGCAATGTCCATACCAGCAAGCTGCAGATCTACAATTGGATGGATGTAACCATGAAAGAACTAACTAGTTTAGTGAAAGAAGTCTACCAGAAGCTAGAAAGAAGGGCACACACTTCAATTTCA
>PVJX010032641.1:0-20279 GCA_004027295.1 Dolichotis patagonum
GCTGGATCTAACATCTGCTTAATGACTCAATAAAAAACCTGAAAATTACAAGAATCGAGGAAAAGTTAGAAGATGACACCCAAGATTTTTTAAAAGTATGCACTGACATTACAGTAGAAAACTTTCCAATCACAGGAAAAGAAATGAAAAGTCAGAGAAATATGGCATATGAAATTAAAAATAGCTACAATCAGAAAAAAACCCTCCAAAAATTTAGTACAAAGACAGAATATTAAAAATTGTTGCAGAAAAAATTCAACTCATCTATAGAAGCAAGCCTATCTAAATAATAGCATATTTCTCAAAAGAAAAATAAAACACTTAAAGGCGAAGACATCTTGGAGCTAAGTTTTCAAACCCTTAAAGAAACAATGGCCAACCCAAATTACTATATCCTACAATATTACCCTTTAAAATTGATGAAGAAATAAACACTCCACAACAAAGAGAAATTCTAAAGAAATTTATTACCACCAAATCAGCAATACAGAAAGCATCTAAAGGATCCTAGAAACAGCTAGGTTAAAATCACCAAAGAGACCAAAGGAAAGAATGTATCTAACTGGGAGAATAGTTACACAAAAAGAGTAAAAAGAGAAATCAGTCTTGAAAAATAATGCAATGACAAGAAGCAGCATGTACCTTTCAATGACAACATTTAGTGTCCATGGATTTAACTCACTGATCAAAAGACACACACTGGCACACTGGATCAGAAAACAAAAACCTCACTATATACTGGTGGTAAGAGACACAACTCACCTATAAAGCAGCACACAAACTGAAATTAAAATGATGGAAAATGATACCACATGCAACTTGAGTCTGAAGGCAATCAGGAGCAGCTGTCCTATTTTCAGAAACTGTGAACTTCAAGCCAAAACTGATTGGAAGAAACAAAGAAGATCACTATATATTGGTAAAAGGAACAATTCAACAGGAAGAGATAACAACTCAACAGGAAAATATATATTATATATATATATATACATAAAAATGTATATACATAAAAATGTATATACATAAATATATAAACTTACATATACACCCAGTTTCATAGACTAAAACTACTGAATGTAAAAGAACAGAGAGATACAAATACAATCCTAGCAGGAGACTTCCTACCCTACTCTCACAAATAGACAGGCCAACCAGACAAAAAAGTCAACAAAGAAACATCAGAGTTGAACCATACATTGGGAAAATTGACTTAAAGATATCTGCAGTATTTCATCCTGTTTTTCCCAGAAGCACAGAAAAATTTCTCCAAAATAAACTATATCTTAGGCCATAAAGCAAGCTTAAATAAATACAGAAAATCTCTTGCATGCTACCAGATCACAAAGAAATGAAACTAGAAATCAACAATACAAGAAACCACAGGAACAATGCAAACACGTGGAGATTAAATAATATATTCTTAATCAGTGGATCATATAAGAAATTAAAGATTTCCTAGAATCAAATGATAATAAAAGCATAATATACTAAAACCCATGGAACACAATGAAAGCAGTTCTAAGAGGAAGCTATAGCTGTAAATGTCTGTATTTTAAAAAAGAATAATCCAAAATAAATAACCTAATGATGCATCCCAAGGTACTAGAAGAAAGAACAATCTAAATTAAAAATTTATAGAAGAAAATTAATTAAAAGATTAGGGCAGAAATTAATAAAATTGAGAGTAAGAAAATAATATAAAGGATCAAAGAGTTGGTTCTTTAAAAGGATGAACAAGATTGACAAACCGTTGGCAAAACTTATACAAAGGAAAGAAAAGAATCATACCAGTGCAATTACAAATACAAAAGGGAACATCACAACAGGCACTGCCAAAATCCAAAGGATTCTAAGAAACTGTCATGAAAACTTGTATTCCGATAAATTGGAGAATTTAGAAGAGATGGATAAATTCCTAGACACATATGGATAATGAAAAAATATAAAAACTTTTAAGAGAAAAATAACAGTCAATGAAACAGAGACAATAAATAAGAACCTACAAACTAAAAAAAGCCCAGGACCTAACAGATTCACCACTGAATTTTATCAGAACTTCAGGAAAAAGAATGCAAATATCCTTCAAATGGTTCCATGAAAATGAAATAAAAGGAATACTGCCAAACTCATTCCTTGAAACTAGCACTAACCTGCGATCAAAACTGGACAGGAATTCAATAACATCCACAAAAAGAAAGTTGCAGGTCAATTTCTTTAATGAAAATAAATCCAAAATCCTCAAAAAGTACCTGCAAATGGAATATAACAAATCATTAAAAAGATTATATATCAGCTCAAGTCGCCTTTATCCCAGGAATGCTAGGATTATTCAATTACATAAATCAATAAATACAGTACACCACATAAAAAGAAGTAAAGATAAAAATCACATGATCATCTCAATAGACGCAAAATCCAGCATTCATTCATGACAAAAGCCCTGAAGAAAACAGGTACATTTCTTTCTATCTCAACCTCATGAAATTCATGCCAACAGCATTCTTCACAGAACTAGAAAACAATTCTAAAACGTGTTCAAAATCAGGACAGACCCAGAGAGCCCAAAGCAAGCCCAAGAACAAAGAAGAGGACATTATAACCCTGGATTTCAAGTTTTCAATAAAAAGCGTGGTACTGGCACAAAAATGGACACACTGTCAATGGAATAGAATTGAAGATACAAAAAACCAAACCTATGCATCTTTAGCCCATCTTATTTTTTACAAAGTGACTAAAAAGCACCCTCTCAAGAAAAGACAAGCTGTTTAACGAGCGGTGCTGGGAAAACTGGTTGTTCTTATGAAGAAGAATGAATTGTCCGTATTTCCCACTGTGCTAAAATCAAAACAAAATGGATCAGAGACTTAGATATAAAAGCAGAAACACTGAACCTGCTAAAGGATAAAATAGGAAAACCCTTGAAGGTGTAACTAGAGGCAAGGACTTTCTGACTACAATCCTAATTGCACAAGATGCACAGTAATACGAAGACTCAACAATTAGTATTATATAAAGTTTAAACATTTCTGCACAGAAAACAACCAACAGAGTAAAGAGACAGCTTACAGAATTGGAAAAATTTTGCCAGCTACCCCTCTGATAGAGAACTGATATCTATCAAATATCAGTTCTCTGATACATAACTCAAATACCTAACTCAAAAAGCAGGTCCAAAAAACAAAAGACTCAATTGAAACAATGGATAGTTGAAATGAAGAGACACTTCATGAAAAAGAAGTATAAATTACCTAGAAATACATGCACAATGTTTAGTATCTTTGGCCATCAGAGAAATGCAAATTGAACAGCACTGAGACCCTATCGCACTCCAGTAAGAATGTCTATCATCAAGGACTCGACAAAAAACGCCCTGAGCGTACGGCAGGAAACAGTTCCACAGTGCTGACGAGAATGTAATCTAGTGCAGCCACTATGGAAATCAGTACAGAGATTCCTCAAAAGCTAAAAATAAAAATTCCATTTGACCCAGCTATTTCTTTTCTGTATATCTTCCTGAAAGAGTTAAAGTCTTCATATTATAATGATACACTCATCCCCATAGCAGCATAATACACAGTAGCTAATTATGGAAATGACCTGTGCCCACCAGCAGATGCACCAATAAAAGGTGGTACACAACATGGGGTACTACTCTGCTATAAAGAAGAATATATTTGAGTCATTGATAAAAATACAGATTGATCTTGAGACCATGATGCTAATTTAAATAAATTAGACACAGAGGGATAAATATTACATAATTTATCTTATATGAAAAACCCAAAATTTAAATAATTTAAAAAGAAAAATAAAAGACAGATGGATAGGAAACAGGGAGGTAGACTGTAGAGACAGAGGATCAGGAAATGGGGAGAGGAGTTGCCAGAGGAGAAGGGAAAGTAAAACTGACCAAGATCTGAAACACGTATGTAGTGGTTCCTCAAGATGAATGTATTTGTCTTGCACTGCGGACATACACAGCGTTAGACAGAAGAGCAGCCCTGGCCGTACCTGCCGCGGGTGAGGTGGTGATGCTAGATTCTGCTTCTGGCCCCTCACCAGCTTCATTCACTGCGGCAACAAAAAACCTGTTCCAAAGCAATTTAGAGAGATGCATTTTACATGGCATGGTGTGAACATGGGGTAAAAATAGAAGGAGCAATAAGGTTTCTATTTAGAGTATGATGTGGCAATGCATATATCTCATTACTTAGTGCCTCTTCCCAACACTAAAACGTCCATCAATCACAGCCTTATTTACATTCCCCATGGAACCGTTTGGGGTCACCAAGGTCAACACTCAAATCCTGCTATCAGCATGACCCCCAGTCCTCCCCTAATTTAAAAAGGCTTTGGTGAACTCTAGATAACTAACAATAATAAAATAATTCCAATGGTTAATAAAAATGCCATTGGCAGAGTTTAACCTCCTAACCTTTTTCATGTTGGATCAAATACGAAACAACACTCCTGATGATTATGATGTCTGTATTAGCCTTTATTTATTAAAGATTCACTGAATATAGTAACACTTGAAGACATTTTATACCATTTAACATCTACAGGTATAGAAAAATGAAAAACCAGTTCCAACCCAATAGCACAAAGTCAGTGAAAAGTCTTAAAAGACACTGAAACTTTTTAAGTAATATTTTAAAATATTTTTCATCATTATGCCTGCAGCTATGCTCCTCAGCACCACTTAATTCTCACCTGTAGGTGGTATTTGGAAGAGTAGAATAAAACTGGAAACTGGTTCTCTGTGTTCCTGAATCAAATTTATTGTGTTTGCTGATCAGCCTTAAATTATAACCCAAAATAGGTCCACCTGGGAATTGGGGTGGAGTCCAGCTGACTTCCACAGTGTCGGGGCCAGAGCTCTCGATATTCCTAATAAAAGGAGCAGTTTCAGGAACTAGAAGAGATAATGAGGACATGGTGAGCATAAAGATGGACAGAGTTTATGTTTTAAAAGTAGGGTAGGAAAAAATATTGATTTTTTAAAAAGTTAACAGACACAGAATATTTGATTAACAATCAAAAATGTGATGGGAGATAGTAAGAATCTCTGAGCTGCAATTCTTGATTCTTAAATTATAACAGTTAAATACTAAAGTTTTCTAAAAGACTCTTGCAAATGCTATTTTTCTCACTTGTAATTTATGGAATAAAATTAATTTTGAAATATATAAACAGGTTAAATATTCCTGAAAAGGAAAAAAGAGTTCTCAAAAATCCTAGGCACCTAATGAACTGAATCAAAAGACAGAAAGAGAAGAGAATCTTAGCAAACTGGCATCAGTGGCTAACAGAAGCTATAAAAGCAGTGCAGGCCTGCTCAGTCGCTGCAGAGACCTGAGGGTCCCAGCAGAAGGTGTGGCTTCACTTTGTTGGTTTGAATGATCTGCTTCACTTTGTTGTCACAGGCTCTGTCTTTCCCACGCAGCTGAGTGGGCATCAGCACCCCCCACCCACTCCACCCCACCCCCGCCAACCCTTCTTGCAAAGGATGAAGGAGCCAGTTGAAGAAGTGAGCACTCACTCCCAAGCCCCCGATAAGCAAAAGGTGCAGCAGCGTATCTTCCAACTATGAGTCCGTCCCATTTTCATACCTCGGCTCCCTGAAACCACATTCTTTGTTTCCCATGGAAAAACATGCTGCGATAGCACTTTGGTCTTCCTCCTTAGCACTGCTGAGAATGCTCTGCATCTCCACTGACTCACTGGGGCTGGGAGAAGTGACACAGCTCAGCCTTCAGCTGATGTCTGAAAGGCATCTATCTTCACGACTCTCAGTCTTTCTCTAGAACAGCTCATCCTAAACTCCTAGACTAATCTTTGGCAAACACCACATCTGTGTGTCAGTCCTTCATTTCATGTATTCAGTTACCTTCATGAATAGCAAAGGAACATGATGGCTCATGCCTGTAACCCCAGCACTTGGGAGGCACTTAGGAAGCTGGAGGATTGTTTGTGAGTTTGAGACCAGTGTGGGCTACAAAGTGAGCTCAAGGCCAGCCTGAATTGCATAGCAAGACCCTGTCTCAAGAAATCACATCCCCCCAAAAAATGAATAACAAAGGAAGAATGACCTTCAATTCCATGAGAAGCACGATGTCCAAACCTAACTCGAGAGCAGAGTCGGTATGTTCTGTCCCACTTCAAGCAAACTAAATGCCACCTCCATGGAAAGATGTGTTTATTGTCCAAATGTCTCCAGTAGGAGAAAGAAAAAGTCCTCCCCAAAAGACTGGTATTCCTTGCCTAGCAACCATTACACTTGGTTAAGAAATTATCTTCTGAAATGCTCCAGTTAGAATCACATAAGGCTCATAGCTGTTAACGAATAGCACCGTAAGCATGCCTTCAAATGCACAGCAGATAAGTTTCTAGATGTAGCTAGATATGAAAGGGAGAGTCTGGGACATGAGCTCCTACCTGTGGGAAGAATGTGGGCTTGATTAGCTAGCAGAAAGGCTCAGAAATGGAAGAACTGTCTTCTTCATGACTTTGATTTGACCAGCCATACGTTCATGGCATTTCATTATCACTACAAAATGTTCCAGCCCTCTTGGAGTATATGAGGCATTGCTTGGAACAAGGAAGGACCCATGCATTTTACTCTGACCGTGTATTTTAAACATGGCCCTGAGCTAGTATCTGACCTAGGTTCTAAGCACAGCTAATCATAGAGTAATCAGCAGAAGTGGTCACACAAACCCAGAGACCTAATAAGCAAGGAAAGCATACTCCTCAGGGAAAAGGGGAGATTTCCCAGCCCACTTCATCAGAATCAAAGGCCACATTCAGCCTGAGGTTATCTGAACACAGCCATCCCCCCAGAATGAGAGGCGGGGTAACCAGCCAGCCTGCAGCCATCTGCTCAGAATCCTTAGTGGACTCTGATGGCAGACACAGATACCATGCCCCTCGTGTGCACACCACACCCTACTCTCTGCAAGCATTTTAGGTTTGAGTACTTTCCATGGTGAAGATGTCACATCTTCAAAACAAGAGATCTGGAAATTCCCCCAATATATGTACTATTTTTTAAACTGTCTGAAAAAATGCTAAAATATTATGAGTCACCCACATGGTCTGTACCTCTGCACTTTTCAAACCCTCTCATTCCTTCAATTGATGCTATGTGTGGTTGCCAAGTTTGTTTCTTAAAGCCCAGGGAGAGTACTTATTCCTTTGCTTTAAAGCTTTCCGGAGTTCATAACTGCTCTCTAAACCAAGTCCATACTCCATAGACTGGCATTCAAAGTTCTCAGTAGTCAACCTCTGGACCCAGCCTCCTTCCCAGAAGCATCTCTGCTATCTCTCTTCCTGTATCTCATGCTTCCTGCAGAGGGAAGCCCACTTCTCCATTCCATGCCTTCAAATGCAGCCTTACAACACTGCTCATGTGGCCACTGAGACTTGCTCTTTCGTCCCCTTACAGACACATGAACAGTGGAATTCCTCAGAAAGATTTCTTTAATGTTTTATTGTGGAAATACTATCTCCATCTTCTGAACTTACCCAGGAATTTGTCAGTGCCTTCGATTATAATGCTTTTAGCTAACTGATGTCTTATTGCAAGGTTTTGGATCCATGCACCTATGGGTGCCCCTGGATTCTATGCTGAATGTGAAAACACTTATTTAGGCTCAGTACTTATTTAGTAGCTTATTTAGCTACTAAATTATTTAGGCTCAATAGCTTATTTAGGCTCTAAGTATATAGTAGAACTTAGAAGAGAGAAGCCAATGAGAGCTGCATTCCAATACAGCCACATTGTGCATAAAGGTTGGGGAACAGGTGCAGCTGGAATCAAGCAGGAAAGAACCTTGTCTTATTTTCCAAGGATAATGCAACTGTGTTTTAGCCAACGCCCCTCATTTCTGAAGCAGTTTCATCATGTGACTTTAAGACACAAGCTTCAGAGTCTGATCCTTCTTAGTGCTCGCTGTTGTTTCTTCCTCTCTTCTTGCCACCAAATCCTGGGATGCCCCAGGGCTAACACCTTGGCCCTCTCCTTCTTTAGCCTTGTTCCCATTCTTGGCTAACGTCTCCAGGCCCAGGACCTGAAACTCACCTCTGCATCTTTAACTCTTAAACTGGCATCTTTGATGTCTCCAGCTACCCCTGAGCTCCAAATTTATACATTCAACTGCTTCTTTGACAACTTCATTTGAATGCCTGATTAGCATCTCAAATTTTACTTGGACAAAGCAGACCTTTCAATTTCTCCTAGTAAAGCAAACCTCCTCCAAGTCTTCCCAAGTCTCAGTAACTAGCAGCCCACAGGTGTTCAGCCTGGAAATCTAAGTTATCAAGTTTGATCCCCCATCCTCCTCTCCACATCCATTCTGCAACCCAACAACAAATCTTTCCACCACACCCCTATGACTGCCACAGGCAGAGAGCCATGACCATAATTTGGTGGGAATGTAAACTGGTACAACAACTATGGAAATCAACATGGAGATTCCTCAAGACACTGAAACTGGAAATTCCATTCCACCCAGCTATTCCACTTCCAGGTATCTTCCCGAAAGAGTTGAAGTCGCTATATTACAGTGATACCTGCACATCTATGTTTAAAGGAGTACAGCCAAGGTAGCTGAATCTTGGAAGCACTCTGTACATCCACCAGCTGCTCACTACTTTCCCCTGGCCACCCACCATCACCAAGCCCAGCTTGATCTCCAGAATACAATAGAACAGAACCATTAAAACTTGGATTCATCTTCCCTGCTTAAAACTTGTCAGATACTTATTGCCACTTGGAATAAAATCTACACTCCCAATCACAGACTATGTGGCCCCAGATGACTAGGCTCTGGTTGACTGTTGCTCTCATATCTTCTCCCGTCAGCTGTACTCTCTCCCTTCCAGCCACATTGGCCATTCCTGCAGACCCCCAGGTCTTTGCTGTTGCAGACGCATCCTGTCTTCCATCTCCCCAGAAAACTCATTCCCAGATACCTGCATGGCTTTCCTCTCGTGTGATTCAAAGCTCTGTGTGAATGTCTTCTTGGAGGGCTCTTCCTGACCAGCCCTCACCTGAAGTGGGTTTTTACCTTGGGCATTCTGTACCATTTGTCGTCCTGTACTTAGCACTTCTTCTGTGTGGAATTACACTGTCCTTTTCAATGAACTGCTTCCTTCTTTGTGCCATCTACCCAGGAATTTGTGTAAATGCTCCTGTCCTTCTCCCCACCAAGAAAGCTGAGTCCTTGTGCCAGGGGAGCAGCCACTATCCCATGTTCAAAGACCCTCATCCTTCCTTCCTGAGGAAAACCAGCAGGAGGCAGCAATGTCCATCTGCAGACCCTGCCTTTCCTTCAGTGGGCTTTTAGGTAGCCTACGCCCCTGGGAGCAGGCAGTTGGCAAGCTCGTCCCTCTCTTGTTGCATCATGCTAAGTCACATTACCCAACTCAGTCTTTATCAGAAGAAACGATACTGCTGCAGCCACCTGCAGATCCTTATGTTTTACCTTTCACTGTCTCAGAACTCAGACTGGAAAGAAGGATGCTATTACTGTGTCCTTTCACACTGCCAACAAATACCTTTGCTTAGTTGTCTACTTGTGTCCCCCAGCTGGAATATAACCTCCAGAAGTGTTAAGACCTTATCACCTTTGGTCCCTAAAACCATGTCTGCTACCTGACAAGTGCTCAAAGACTACTTGTGGAGTGAATGGGGGAAAACAATGCTGGCTTTCTCTTTGATGGCATTAAAAACAGCACACAAATAACCACCTTTCCAGAAAGCAAGAAATGAGCTGGGTCCCTCCACAAATTTTATTTTTACACAGCCAAAGAAATTCAAAACCTAGGTGACAAAATCACTAAAACTTATCTCAAGAAACACATAAAGAACCCACACTCTTCTTGCCATACCCCTGCTTCTCAGGGCTCCCCCACAGCAACCACAGCCCACATTGTATGCATACCCCAGCAGTGAGACCTTTTCAGCATGCAAGGTCAGCCACATCGGACTGAGGTACAATAGAAAAAATAAAGACAGGCAGAAAGAAGAAGGATGCAGGTGCTTTTAAGAAAAACTGCAGCTTTGAGACACAAAAAGCTACCTGTGGTTACAGTGCCTTTTTCCTTTCCAGGAAACTCACCTGCCTACCCATCAATTCCTAAGGGTCTTAGACATACAATAATAATCCTACAAACTGGCCCATGCTTTCCCCTCTAGATAGGAACTGCTTCTGCCCACAGACCTTCATCCTCAAAGAAACAGCACTAGGAGGTCACAGAACTCTCTTAACTTCAAGCACATGAGATGGTTTTCATTCCGACTTAGCCCATCAAATGGCATGGCTGACAGACCTACTGGACACAGTCCTAGGTCACCCACTTTAAGGAACCCCCAGAACCATATAAAACCATAGCCTCAGACTGCAATGCAGTTTATGCTACACACACACACACACACACACACACACACACAGCTGAGTGTGGACCTCTTTCTGCCTAACAGACTTCGCCATTCCTCACTGGCATATCCAGGAATACTTTTTTGTGATGGAAGCCAGTGAAGCTACAATCTATTTGGTTGGTGAGTGAGTTGAGGATCCCATCTGCTCCTTGGGGTGGGGACTCCCTTGGGCCCCATCCAATGACAAACTCATGTCACTCCTGTGCTCAAATCCTGTAGTGACTCTCCTTCCATGGTCCGCAAAGGCCTCTGAGGTCAACTGTGACCAGCCCTTCCACCTTCCTGTGCCCCATCTCCTTCTCTCTCTGCTTCAGTCCCTGTGCTATCTATTGGGCAGGACAGGCAGAGCTGCTCTTGCCCTAGGGCCTTTGCAGGGGCCGCCCTACCGCAACACCATTTCTCAGATCTGTTTGGCTGACTCCCACAAGTCTTGAAAATCTTGCTCAAATTTCATCCCATCCTCTCAACAAGCTCCTTCAAATAACCTCATTTAATATCACATCAGCTTTCCCTCCCCACTCCCACTTATGATCCCCTAAAACATAAACTCTGCTCAAAATGTTCATCTCACGCAGTACACAGCACCATGCCACTTACCAAACTCTTCCCTTACTTGTTATGTTTATCACACAGAACGTATTTGCCACCAAAGCATGAGCTCCCGAAGAGCAGGGGCCATTGTTTCATATCGTGAGCATTACTTGGCATATAATCAGGTACTTGATTGTTGAATAGATCAATTAAAGCAAAAGGAAAGTAAAGCAAAGCTCTAGAACAAGGTCCATATTGCAGACACAGCGAAAGCATGCCATACCTCCATGAGGATGAGTCCTGTAACTTGGGCTTGGCAGAGAAGAAAGTTGCAGCTGAGCTGTGAAGACCCAAACCACTCGAAAAACATATTCTGTGAAGGGGTGCAGGGCCTGCATTATGTAGGAGAGCTTGGACACGGTCTGCAGAATGTGAAATCAACAGTCAGCATTTATCGGACCACCCACCCACCCTGAC
This sequence comes from Dolichotis patagonum, assembly GCA_004027295.1. Lineage (NCBI taxonomy): Eukaryota > Metazoa > Chordata > Mammalia > Rodentia > Caviidae > Dolichotis > Dolichotis patagonum. The sequence goes on from PVJX010032641.1 coordinate 11,453, forward strand.
CAAAGAGCACAGGCAACTGGCAGACGATAGATGCTCTGGGTATTTTGGGTCCCAGAGTTTGCCAGATGAGATGAGGTAGAGGCCTGGTGCTGAGAGCTCAGCCTCCCAGACAGTCTGAAAAGTTCACACATTAAATTCTCTCCTTCAAAAATAGTAAATGTAGTAAATTATTTGCCATATATTTCAAGGTTTTTCTAAAAATTTTTCTGTTAATGGTCTTGGTGACTTGGGACTGCTTTTTTTTTCCTAAACTTACTCATGCTGTCCTAAAAGGGACAACCCTCAACGACCACCCTAGAGGTCCACACAAATCTTCCTCCCACATCTCCTTTATCCTTTGTGGAATCTTTGAGTGAGGGGTAGGCTGATAACAACAAATGCAATAAATGAGTGTGTGAAGCTATGCTGGAGAAATTGTGTGTGTGTGTCCAATAAATTATTTCCCTCATAAAATAAAAGGTTTACAGAGTTCCACAAATTAAAGTTCATCAAATTCAAATATTTATGATTGAAACTTTTCCAGAGTGCATTCATCCCTTTAAGTAGTCTCTCATCCTTGAGGATACATTCCAAGACCTTTGGATGATCCCTGAACTTTCAGGCAGCACTGAATCCTATATATAAGGACTTTGACACTAACACTGTGACAGCTGATCTGCTAGCCAAGGTGATTATTAAGTGACTAACAGGTGGGTAATATACATCATGTGGATACCCTGGACAAAGGAATGATTCATGGCCCAGTAAAACAGAGTGGTATGATGAGAGATCGTATCACGCTACTCAAAACAGAAAGTAATTTAAAATTTATGAATTGTTTGTTTCTGAAATTTTCCATTAAACATTCTATGGTTGACAACAGGCAACTGAAACTACAAAAACCAAAACCACAAATAAGGGAACTACTGTTATTTTATGTAGTATTTGGGTACTTGAAATAATCCAGAAGGAGAAGCCTTTGTTTAAATACAAAAGCAGCTTTTCTTACCTCAGTGTAAATCCAGCTTCCTGGAAGTTGTGCATATTTCCACTGAATGATGTATTTCACTTCAGAGATGTTGGCAGATTTCCATCTTAAAGTAATACTATGGCTTCCAATAGAAGAAGCAAAGGGTGCAGTAGGGAGGTTTGTGCTTTCTGGGGAGAAAACAAGTCTTCATTCACCATGCATTCTGTCCATCAAAGCCAAAGAGCACGTGCCTGCTTCCTCAAGAGCCCTCAGCATCCTCCTGCTACAGTGGCCACCTGAGCAATCCACGGTGCACCTGTGCCAAGTAGCTCTCTCTCCTACAGGTGTGCAGCATGGAGTGCTCAGCTCTGTCCAGTGTTTTCTAGGTACCACTTTCTTACAGGCCAGGGGCATAGGTGCCCATTATGGCTTCTGTTCGGAGGGCCCCTGAAGCCTCAGGTGGGTCATAGGTGAACCATTTTTAGAGGTGGCTGAGCCTAGAGTGTGTGAGGGTGGGATTGTGTGTGTGTGTGATTACTAAGTCAGTCCACTGATTGCTTTGACACCACCCTAATCCCCGCAGCCTAGACAGAATATAAAAGGGGCAGAAAGAAGTTACTAAGGTACCTCACTTGCTTGCTTTTCCTGCCTGCCTGCCATGAACAGTTTCTCCTCTGTGATGCCCCTCTGCCAAGACATTCTGCCTTGGAGCCAGCCAATTATGGACTGAACCCTCTACAAACTGTGAGTTGAATAACTTTTCCTCCCTTAACTTTGAGCATCTCAGGAATGAGAAAAAGTAACTAAGACAATGCCGAAGCACATCTGTGGTACAGCAGTCATCCACTGCACCAGGACATGCACCTCAAGGCACATTTTGAGATTTTACACTATAATTCTGCTGTCACTGCCCATTTTACCAAAAAATTATTCTTTATAAGTATTCTTTTACATTCCACTGTGTTTATAATAAGACATTTCACAGCTTCTAAACATTACAGACATTACAGTTTGTGGCACGCATTCACTGGGTGCTACTTGCCACACATGATACCTGGAGCTAGTTTTCTGTACTCCATATATCATTGGGAGGGAATTGATTTATTTTACTTTTTCTGCTTTTTCCAAAATGTAATGAATTCAATGCTTTGGTTTTCCTTGGTAGAAAAAATAACTAGTACTTGGACTGCAAAAGCATGGTAGATTTGGTAGGGAGCTTTAAATGGTTAAAATCAAACTGCCAGGCTCTCACAGTACTCCTACATTCTGGTCCAGGAAAGAGGGACCTAGCTGCACATAGCTCCTCACTAAGAGGCAAGCTCTGGTCTCCTGACCCTGAGGCAAGTCCCACCCTTGGTGTCAGTCACTGCTCCAGTGCCTCTGTGTTGCCTGCAAGAAGAATCTTTTGAGCCTTGATTAACATGGCCTCCACTTTTCAAATTGCTGAATGTTCATGATCTAGAGATCTTCTCTATGCAAACATGGTTAGAGGTGCTTCCTGTGCTGTCGTGAGAGCACTTGTTAGGGTGCAGTGGTCACGTGTGGTCCTTACCCAGCACCTCCTCCTCGTAGGCACCTTCTGCACTGCTGCAGCCAACTTCACAGGCCTCTCGCTGTGGAGACAGAGACGTGGGTGAGGACAGCAGGGATCAGCTCCCTCTGGACCGTGAAAGCCAAATACCTGACAGAAAAGTGTGTCTTGTGTGTCTGATTTATTCCACTTGGTATTATGATCTCAGGTTGCATCCATTTTCCCCAAAGTATATAGTTAAAAAAAAACTAAAGAACAAAATAAAAGTTAGAGAACAGGAAATAGGAAGACAGATCTTTTACAAAGGGGAAGAGACCAAGAGACCAAAGGAAAGGAAGGGAAAGGGACAGGAAAAGAAAGAAGACACATTATGCACTTGCACCAGCTCCCCACAATGGATGTAATCATGGACTCCAGCCTCACACTGATAAAAATAAAAACTGAAAAAGTGTATCTTTATTTAAAGTTTCAGCTTGGAATTTGTGCTGCAGCTGTGCTGAGGTCAGAGGTAGGGGAGCCCAGCAGTTCTCAGGGACTGGCATCAACATGCAGTGAGTGATGGGAATAAGACCCTCCCACAGAAAGGGGCAACTGACTGGATGACATGTTGGATTTGGGCAGGAAAGTCCTAACTCTGTAAGGAAGCAGCTTCAGTTGGTTACTCCCCTCACAGACCAGATTGGTGGGATCTGCTTGGATTGGGCTGCATCCCTCACTGGAACCCAGTGGACCCAGTGGGTTGTCACAAATCAATTAATTCCCTGAGCACAGTGCACACTGAGGCAGTGAAGGATTGCAAAGGTTGACTGGCCTGGAGGGAGGGACCAGCATACACTGCCCCTGCCTACACCTCAGTCTCTGACAGTGGACCGGAGAGGGCAGAAGCCCCTAGCCTGTGTGCTACAGAAGAACCTTAACCAACAAGAAAAGGGGTGGGGAATTACACTATACACTTGTATGGAAGGAACCAAAAACATGACGAGAGAGAGAAATAAGAAAAAGCCCCCAGCCCCCAACCCTGAGAATATTGATCCAGGAGAGATAAATACAAAAGAGATTGAGGGCAGCAAACATGCAATATCAAACACAGCATCAGCGGACATAAAGAGATATCTTCGAGACCTCATATACAAGATCAAAACTGAAATATTAATTCAAGTTAAACAAGAGATAAGTAGATTAATAAAAGAAAGGCTAAACATCTCTCAAGAAGACACAGACAGAAGAATGGAGGAACACAAAAGGAGAGAAACATTCAATGAAGAAAATAAAGCAAACCTAGAATTCATGAAGCAGATTCAAAAGATTACCAGGAAACTAAAGACTCCATAGAAAGTTGGCAAAACTGCATGAGAGAAACTAAAGATAGACTATCAAAAACTGAACACAGGCTTGCAATGTGTGATCATGAAAGGGAAGCTCTCTTAAAAATAACAAAGGAGCAGGCAGTAACAATAAGAAGGCTAGAGGACGACAAGAGGATCTATAACTTAAGAATAAAGCATGTGAATGAAGGAGCAGGAGTCAAAACAGAAGAATTGCAAAGGCTATTCACAGAAATTATTAAGGAAAACTTTCCAAAAATAGAAACAGGAAATGATATGCAGACGTATGAAGCATACAGAACTCCAGCCATCTATAACCGAAACAGAGCTACACCCAGACACACAGTAATCAGGATCCCAGAAATCCAATATAAGAATAGAACATTAAAAGCCATCAGAGAAAAGAAACAGATTACCTATAAAGGAAAACCCATCAAGATCATGGCAGACCATCAAGTCAAGAAGAGCTTGGAGTGGAGGTGAGTCCTGCCGCCCCAAGGCGGGCTCATGGAGAGCTGGCAACCTGTTCTCCAGACAATTGAGCTTGGGCTAGCTACCAGGTACACTGGAGCGAGTCCTGGAAGCTCCAGAGCCTTAGTGCACCACGCCAAGCAGCCTTCTCTCAGTTCTGGAGGCAGAGGATGAGCCGGGGACTGAGGCCTGGTAGAACATACGGGATCCCTGGGACACAGGACGGCAGCCCAGGCAACCCGGTCCAAGGTTCCACGGGCTCCGGTCCACCACGCCCAGCATCCGCCTTACAACTTAGGGAACCAAGAGCCCACAGAAGGGAGTTAGGACCCTGCAAAGTGAGTACTGCCACCCCAAGGTGGGCTTGTGGAGAGCTGGCAACCTGTGCTCCAGACAATTCAGCTTGGGCTAGCTACCGGGTACATTGGAGCAAGTCCCAGAAGCTCCACAGCCTTAGTGCACCAAGCCCAGCAGCCTTCTCTCAGTTCAGGAGGCAGAGGCAGAGCTGGTGGCCTGACGACCCGGTGTGGGCTGGCCTGGAGAGAGCATAAAACCAGCACTCCTGGCGGTTGAGATCATACTCACCCTCTAGGACACGGGACTGTGGCCCGAGGTTCTGTGGGCCCCAGTTTACAAGGCCCAGCTTCCACCTTTCAATTTAGGGAGACAAGAGTCTGTGGGGGAGCCACTGCTGCTCCACGACTGAGGGTACAAGAGGTAATTCACCACACATCCAGAGGAAGCTTTGGAACACTGCTCAAAGTAAGGAAATATAGAAAAATGAAAAAAGGAAAGACCAAAAGGCAGGCTCAAAGCTCCAGCCCACCCCAAGAAAGCTTAGAAGCCATGTACATAAAAGAAAAAAGAAGCCGTACACCTGAAATGTCTGAAATGATATCAAATGAAATAAATATGCAAAAAGGGAAAGCTATGGAGAAATTCAAATCAGAAATACTTGCCCAGGTAAAAGAAGAATTGATAAAAATAGTGAAAGAAATAGTGAACACATTGAGTGAAGACACAGCTAAAAAAATTAGAGGAACAAAGCAAACAGATAGAATCCCTAAATGAACACTATAAGAAACAAACAGAATACATAAAGCAGATTCAAAGAGATATACAGGAAATCAAAAATGCTATTGAAAGCTGCCCAAACCACCACAACAAAAGTGAAGATAGATTTTCAGACCTCGAAGATAAGATTGCAGCCAGTGAGCAGGAAAGACAAGATCTTTTAAAAATAACAAAGAATCAGGAAATGACAATGCAACACCTGCAAGATGATGCAAAGAAAAATAACATAAGATTGATAGGGATAAATGAAAAAGAAGGAGACAGCCCAAATGATATCAAGAGCATATTTACAGAAGTAATAACTGAAAACTTCCTAAACATGAGAAGAGAAACTAACATTTGGATAAGTGAAGCATATAGAACTCCAAACAGCCATAACCAAAATAAAACTACACCCAGACACATAATAATCACCATCCCAGATATCCACCATAAGAACAGAATACTGAAAACTGTTAGAGGGAAAAGAGAGATCACATATAAAGGAAAACCTATCAGAATAACAGCAGACTTCTCAACACAAACAATGAAATCAAGAAGAGCATCGAGTGAAGTATTTCAGATCTTAAAGGAAAACCCCTTCCAACCAAGACTGACATACCCAGCAAAACTGTCCTTCAAAATGGATGGAGAAATAAGATACTTCCATAACAAAGAAGAGCAGAAGAACTTCATGAACACCAAACCCACCCTACAAAGAATACTGAAAGACATTTTAGAAACACATGGGATAAAACACCAGGCAAGGCAGACAATTAAACACAATGGAAAGCTAAAGACACAATAGAAGAAAGATAACATGTCAACAATAAACCCATATATAACAGTTACAACCATTAATGTAAATGGCCTCAACTCACCAATCAAAAGAAACAGACTGGCAGAATGGATCAAGGAACAACATCCAACCATATGCTGTCTACAAGAAACCCATCTAACCCAAAATGAAACCCATAGACTGAAAGTCAAAGGATGGAAAACAATACTTCATGCAACAGGAAGCCAAAAAAAAGCAGGAGTAGCCATCCTGTTTGCAGACAATGTGAATTTCAAACAAAGAATGATCCAAAGAGATAAAGAAGGTCACTACATACTAGTTAGGGGAAAACTTCAAGAGGAAGAGATAACAATCTTAAATATATATGCACCAAATTCCAGAGCACCCAGCTATATAAAGCAAATACTAACAGAAATGAAAAATCAAATAAGCAATAATAGAATTATAACAGGAGACTTTAATACACCATTGACACAAAGGGACAGATCAACTAGACAGAAAATCAGCAAAGACATAACAGAACTGAATCACACCTGTGAACAAATGGACTTGATAGATGTATACAGAGTGTTCCATCCAACAACATCAGAATATACCTTCTTCTCAGCAGTACATGGGACATTCTCAAAAATAGACTATATACTAGCCCACAGAACATATTTAATTAATGTAAAAGAATTGAAATTATCCCATGCATGTTATCGGATCATAGTGCTGTGAAACTAGAAATTAATGATAAAAGAAATTGCAAAAAACCTACAAACACATGGAAACTGAATAATACACTCCTGAGCAATCAGTGGGTGACAGAGGAAATTAAAGAAGAAATTAAACAATATTTACAAGTCAATGAAAATACAGACACAACTTACCGGATTTTGTGGGATGCAATGAAAGCAGTCCTCAGAGGAAAATTTATTGCATTGAGTTCCCACATCAGGAAGACAGATGAACACAAATAAACAACCTGATGCTACAACTCAAACATCTAGAAAAAGAAGAGCAAGCCAAGCGAAAAGCCAAAAGAAGGGAGGAAATTATAAAGATCAGAGCAGATATTAATACAATAGAGACTAAGAAAACAGTACAAAGGATCAATGCATCAAAGAGTTGGTTGTTTGAAAGAATAAATAAAATTGATAAGCCCCTGGCCAACCTTATTTTAAAAAAGGGAAGAAAAAACTCAGATTCATGCAATAAGGAATGAAAAAGGTGAAATTACTACAGACTCAGTGGAAATACAGAAGATCATCAACACCTATTTTGAAAACCTCTACTCTCATAGGTTCGATAACACTGAAGAAACAGACAAATTCCTAGATACATATGAACTACCAAAGCTGGATCAGGAAGATGTAAAACTGCTGAATAACCCAATTTCTATTACTGAAATCGAAAATGTAATTAAGTCCTTGCCTACAAAGAAGAGTCCAGGCCCAGATGGATTCACTGCAGAATTCTACAAGAAATACAAAGAAGACTTAATTCCAACACTCCTGAAACTCTTCAATGAAATTGAAAGGGAAGCAATTCTTCCTAAGTCATTCCTGGAAGCAAATATCACTCTAGTTGGTACCAGAGAAAGACTCAACTAAAAAAAAGAGAACTATATATAGGCCAATCTCCCTAATGAACATAGATGCAAAAATTCTCTATAACATATTGGCAAACAGGATGCAGCAAATCATCAAGAAGATTATACACCATGACCAAGTGGGATTCATCCCAGGAATGCAGGGATGGTTCAACATATACAAAACAATCAATGTAATCCACCATATCAGTAGAGCCAAAAGGAAGAACCACATGATCATCTCTATAGATGCAGAAAAAGCTTTTGATAAAGTCCAACACTCATTCATGATGAGAACCTTACAGAGAATTGGAATAGAAAGTCTTTATCTCAATATGGTAAAAGCCATCTATGACAAACCAACAACCAGCATCATATTAAATGGTCAAAAACTGAAAGCCTTTACCTTAAAATCAGGCACAAGACAAAGATGTCCAATATCACCACTCCTATTCAACATAGTACTGGAAATACTAGCCAGAGCAATAAGACAGGAAAGAGAAATAAAAGGAGTAAAGATAGGAAAAGAGGAAATTAAATTATCATTATTTGCAGATGACATGATACTTTATATAGAAGACCCCCAAAACTCTATTGAAAGACTCTTAGATATAATAAATAAATTCAGCAAGGTAGCTGGATGCAAAGTCAATACTCAAAAGTAAACAGAATTTCTATACACTAACAACAAAAATACTGAGAGAGAAATAAGAGAAGCTACACCCTTTACACTAGCATCCAAAAAAATGAAATTAATCATTAGGAATTAATCTCATGGAATCATTAGGAATTAATCTAATGAGAGAAGTAAAAGAGCTATACAGCGAAAATTATAATACCCTGAAAAAGGAAATCGAAGAGGACCTCAGAAAATGGAAAGACATCCCATGTTCATGGATAGGAAGAACAAACATTGTGAAAATGGCCATTCTCCCAAAATTACTATACAGATTCAATGCCATCCCAATCAAAATACCACTAACATACCTCATCGATCTAGAGAAATCACTCCTAAAATTCATCTGGAACCAGAAGAGACCTAGAATAGCAAAGGCAATTCTAAGCAACAAAGGCAAGCAGGAGGCATCACAATCCCTGACTTGAAATTATACTACAAAGCTACAGT
>PVJX010032642.1:0-20285 GCA_004027295.1 Dolichotis patagonum
AATGTGGAGAGAATAGTTAGCAACTATTATTATCATCATTAAGGAGTGTCTAGAATTTTAAAATATTTATATATGCTATGACATGTAATACCCACAAAGTACACATTGTTATCTCTAACCTACAGATGAGAGAATAAAATTGCAAAGAAGTTACATGATAATTAAGTAGCCTGCCTGATGCTGGTGCCCGTTGGCAGCACTGCATCTCAGAAGTACCAGAAACTGGATTTCAGCTACCACCCATGGATTCTTTTCTTCCTATTCCCCTTTATTTTAGAAAGGAGAAGAAGATCAAGGTCACACCACTAATGTAGTCTAAGTTCATGGATTTTATAGCACTTCCCCTTGAAAACCACATTAAACTTACATATGCATGTCTGAAGATCTGCTGAGCCACATTGTACTGCTAGGCCCTGGAGCTTTGGAACTCCCCTTTGCTCTAAGAGAGCACTTTTAAATCTAGCAAGATGTTGCTTAATAAAATACTCACCAAGTGCCTGAGCAATTGAAGAAAAAGGGTATTGATTATGGCTTAGAAATGGATATAAAAAGAAAGTAGATTACCACTGAAGTGAGGATTTCTGAATGTCATTTGGTTTAAATGGAACTGTGATTAGGAAGAGAAGAAAGACATCTGAAAAGGTCATGAAAAGAAAAATAGTAGCAATTTTAAGTTTCAACTAAATGCCCGAAATCTGGACCATCACAAATAGGGTACTCTCTGAAGGTCTCTACTCTGAAGCATCTAATGTAGAAGGTAAAGTTGTGACAGGCAACTGCTTGTAACTCTAAAGAGGGAACATAGTTGGCTGATAATTTATTAATCTTGTTTGAGTAAAATAACATGAAATATATAAAAATACATTGCTGATGGAATGAACAGCCTGAATTTAGGCAATAGCAAAAACAAAGACTCGTAGAAAAAGATGTATCAGAAAAGAAAAAAAATCTAAGAAGAATGTGAGCTGTTTGGTCAGCAAATATGCATTATTTTTCTAATCATAGATTTGAGATTATGAATAAAATGGATTTAATGAGCCACTAGAAAGTATTTAGAAAAGAACCAATCTTGTGACGTCAGTTAACATCTATTAACTTCAGATTTCTTGCTTGTGAAAAGGGGTTAATAATACCTATTTCACAGGGTCATTTCAATGAATAAATCATAATCAAATTCCTGGCCTGTAGGAAATGCTAGTGTTGACTACTAAAATAGTGAAAGCTAATGTTGCAGGTACTAATGTATGCCACAGTATTCTATATATTCCATGTATTCATTTAAGTAAACCCTAAAACATGGAGACTATAGATGCTCCCACTTTAGAGGTAAAGAAAGTGAGGCACAGAAATCAAAGGCTGCACAGCGGAAATATAGTTGAGATCCTAGTCTGACTCAAGCATTCCTGCTCTTAACTATGTTACTTTTCATGGTAAAATGATAGGCTTCTTTGATTTCTTCATAACATTTATTTTTATATGTAGTTATTTGTTTCATAGTCTTCCTTCTCCCAGTTAAAAATAAGCTCCATGAGATCAACGACCTTGACTAACTTCTTCTTATTAGCCACTAGAATGTATCAGACACAAAGAAAGTATTCTTAAAAATTATTTATGGTATTTTAAACTACAACTTTTATTATTGGCAAATAAAGGATATTAACAATTCATAGATGAAAGAGTCAAAGAAACAATAAAAGGAAATGTATGTAAGAAAACATCATAAGAGATGCAAAACCATTGGTGATAATGACTCAGAGGCACTCCTAAAAATCAACACAGTTTGTTTACAAAAGATAGCTTTGGCAAAATATATGGCACATATGTTTTTCCTCAACTGTTGATAATAAAACTAAAGATAAACATAGTCTCTTTTTCCCTGATTTTCTGAACTGATAAGAAAGAACACACTGAAATTAGCATTGTCATGGAGCCAAAGAAGAAAAAGCAAAGACAAATAGGTTTAACTCATAATTCATTATAAAAGAAAGTATTCAGTGGAACCTCTCAAGACTAATCTTCATATCCTTATTTTTTGAAAGAAGAAAATATGATAATAGCATTTGTCAACATCAAGTCACTGAACAAAGCACAATGTCAAGGTAATAAAATGGACATTACATGCTCCCAAACACTCAAGATTCTTGAGGAATCACTTTTCACTTATTATCTACATCGACATCTCAGGCAAGGAGACGACATCATTTTATTGTGCATATTAGGTAGTAATTCTGATGTTGTTGCTTTCCACTGCTAGATAAGGAAACAATTTCCTCTCTGACCACTTAGAGAAACCCATATGTGCATTTATTGTGCCTCCTTCATCTCAGCCCTTTACTGGACCCCAAGAATATAGTCCCAACTCAAAGATCAAAATAATCATGGTCTGTTTGACGACCATGTTTGCGTGAGGCATCTGTCTATATGCTTGCTTCTAACCCTGCGTGTGGGAAATTTATTTTAATCTCTGTTCAAACTAGGGCATGTTGTTAACGTTTGTTAACAGGGCTCAGGTACAGTTTATGGTACACAAATGGACATTTTTAGGATTTCTGTTAAATGACAAGCCCAAATCAAGTCATTTTCCTGTCTAGAAAATAACTGTGTAAGAATCAGAATTTTGATTTAGAATATATTGGTAATGTGAATTTAAAAAGATAAAACTTTCAAACCAGGAAACAAAACTACTACACTTAAGTGTCTCAATGTATTCCTCTGAGTAACAGTAATAAGAAACAAATAGTATTTGCATTTGATTCTATATACCCATTAAACTGTTAACTTTTCATCTCACAAGTTTGAGGGAAAACAAATTTTTTTAAATCATTGTTTTAAACACTAATAAAAGAACTAGATTGATATGCAGCTGTGCGCGGTCCCCTGGGGCTTTCATTAAGCTGCATTTTGCAATGCCAGGACAGAAAAAAGAACAAAGACAGTCAACACATTTTCTCAACCTTAGTTCTATCCAGCTTGGGAGTTGAGGTTGGAGGAGAGATGTCATTTTAGTGACATATGACACAATTTTCAGTGCAAGTTTTGAAGGGTCTTTCCAAAACTCTGGATCACATCCATGTCAAATCCAGGATATGTACCTTCTCCATCTGCCAACACCTACCGGTCTAATTTCTTGCAATCTAAAAGCTGAGTTTATCTTTCCTCATCTATGGGACAGACCACAGGCATCAAAGAACCTGGTATTGGAATGGCTAAGACCAAGCACCTGCTGAGTGGAGAAACAGGTAGTGTAGCGGAATGGTCAGTGCACCGACTGTCTGTGTTCAAATCCTAAATCTGTCACTTACCAATTGTGAGACCTTCAGGAAGGTAACTTAACCTCCCTGTATCAGATTCTTCAACAGCAAAACTGAAATAATAATAGTCACTGTCTTATAATTATGAAGATTAAATACATTAACATTTGTAAAGCTTTTATAATAACTAGTGTGGCTCACATCTAACTTTATGACCAAGGCAAGGTCGGTGAGACCAAATTCAGCCTCCACCATCACCCACTACTCTCCACAAAGCAACTGGCCTGTGGGGTTTCCATTTCACATCAACACCACTTACTCATTTTGCTTTAGCCTGATTTTGCTTGGCTGGACATGGTCATTCATTCCATGGCTGTGTGATGGACATCTGCCATACGTCGGCACTCTCCAGGCCCAGGAGCTGAGTGGTAGGCCAGAAACCTGTCCTCTCCCTCTGCCACAGCCATCAATGACTTGCAGTGTCCTTTTTCTAAGCTGTGTACCTGTCTCAAGAGAACTGTATCTAATGTTTGGCTATTTAGGTTTTCTGGCTATACAAGTTTTGACAATCTCATGTGAGACACACTTCTACACCTCCAGAAATGGCTTTCCCTTCTGAGCAATCCATCTACCATTAGAATTCACCAGATAGTTTTCAGAGGCTCTTGCTGAACCAGTATCAGCTTTCTTTTTGCAATGAAAAATCTCCAGTTGTGCTCCACTAAGTGCAGTGTCTTTTTTGTAAATAGAGCTGCTTTACAAGAGTATGGAAACTGGCACAAAATAGGCAAGTGATTCTCTTCAAAATGAGTTATTAATAAGGAAAACTACAAAGAGAAGAAAAGTACAACTTTCAGGTTAACGTTCAGTCTAAATGGGTCTGAAGAGAAATTTCAGAGTGTGATGAAGATCGTGGAATAATGAACTTGAATCTAAGATGCAACACACGTTACTTTATGTTTCAGTTTGAAAAGACTGCCCAGTGGAACTATAAAACACCACTGTAAAATGTGCCCTTAATTCAGACACATAAATATGTTGAAAGATTTGCATTTTACAAATGATGAAATACAGATGATCATTCACATTTTCCTGCTGCTCACATTGTGGACAGTCATGTGTTACATAGGTGACTTGGATTGCATGTTCTATGGGTCTCTCTGTGTACACATGATAACTTCATTCCTTTCATTCTAAATCAAGAGAGCAATTCATAATGTAAGTGAGTGTATGAATGAAGCTATTAAAGAAACAACCTTGGGCTGGGGATTTAGCTCAGTGGCATAAGTGCCTGTCTGGCAAGTGTGAGTGAGGTCATGAGTTTGATCCCCAGCAAACCCCCCCAGAAAAAGTTAAGAAACAGCCTTCATTCACATTAATTTTTTTAACAATCAGTGTAAAATTTCAGATTTTTGAGTGTAATTACTAAAATGTGACATATCAATACAAAATATACTTCAGGATAGAACAAACATCCCAAGTTAATAAGAAGGTAATACAGCAGCCCTGTGTGAGGAGCTCTATCTGCTAGGGTAGACAGGAAGAAAAAATAGGAGATACAGAGCCTCAGAGAAAGGCAAACATATTTGTCTCAGACTTTAGCATTGTTTAAAATAATTACTAATAAAGATATACACTAAATATTGGGAAGATATCATGGTCTTGGCCAGTACCATCTGATAAACCTTAAATACTCTGAGGCAATTTTAAAAATAGGAAACATTTAGAAAGAAGCAGGCAAGCCAGGGATTTAGCTCAGTGGCATAAGCACCTGCCTGGCAAGTGTAAGGTCATGAGTTCAATCCCCAGTACAAAAAAAAAAAAAAGAAGTAGGCAAGATACACTAAAATCCAAGAGATACTCCAGAACTGCTCTCCAACCTCTTCTGGTCATAAGTAGTCCATGTTTATCAACTCCCCAGCCACAGAGCAGGTCAAGAAGGATAGAGCATTGAGAGACCAATAAACAAAATTTATATAGCATACATCTGAAAAGAAAAAAGCAGTTAAATCTTGAATGGTCTTACACCCTGATGGCAAGAAGTTTATCCTTAATCTGGGAAAGATGTTACATACTTCTAATCTCCTTTACTTGGGATCCTGAGGCAGGAGGATCACAAAGTCACGACCAGCCTGACCAATTTAGTAAGGTCCTGTCTTAAAAATAGCTGAGATATAGCTCAGTGGTGCCTTAATTCAAGCTGCAGTACCACATGTAGACTATTCTTGGCACAAAGAGGAATATTCAAAAGGTGATAAAACAAGAGAGTATACTAAAAACATCATCCACCCAGTATATGTCCAGGCAGAAAGGTAGGGAAAGATTAGAGAGAAAAAGAGGAGTTAATAAACTGCTAGTTATCTAGACAAAAGACTACTGCTGAACTGGGAAAATGGAAGTGGAATGGAGAAAAGGCTCTGGGTTCATGATTTGTCTATTTGAAGACAGTCTTCTGGAGTAGATAAAAATGGCAAAGCTAAATGACAGAGTGCAGGTAATGAATTGGAAATCTAGACAGGAGCAAGAGCATCCATTTGGGACTTAAGTCTCATCTTTTGCGCTGTGCAGTTCTATGAGCCAGTTTCAGTGTTGGTGACTGTCATTCCTGGGAATATAAAACTAGACTTGTTAAAGCTGACACTATGTTCTTTTCATTCAGCTGGAGCCTGGAGATCATTTCAGCTTAGCGGGTGCAGAGGTTATAGTGAACTGAACCGCAGAGGTTTGCAAGGGCTCAAAAGGGGTTCATGACATGGCCCAGCTGAAGACAACAGCTGAGCTCATTTGTTAAGCAGTTCAGCTCTCAATATCTTAGATTTTATGTAAGTGAATAGAAGTCACCAGTGGAAGGAAAGTTAGCACGTGCTCTCTGCCCTACAAAATTCACAAACAAACTGATATTATCCATTCTGGGATGGTTTAACAGAATATCTTCAGGGGCTTCAAGGTTCCCTTTTGATGGCCTACTTGTAAATCCTGGAATCTAGGACAAAGCCAGGTTGAGCTGATAATTATCACCATTTTAATGATGTAGTTTGGTTCTGAGTATCTTTCACAGAACTTGTAGAATCTTCTAGCAGTTTGGCTGGTTTACCTTAGCTGTTACTGTAAATTTTATTGCTGAGGTGTTTATCATCTTAAACTATTATGAGAACAAAGCCCTCCAAGGTCTTGTCTAACATCACATAATTTTGTGTCAACAGGAGTCTCTCTAGTGAAGGAAGTCACTTCTCAAAGACACAGGTAGGGTGGCAGAATAACAGCATGAATGTAATTTGTTGGCCAATGAATACAAAGAGGTCCCACTCTAAATTGAAGTCCCACAACTAAAAACTATTAAAAGCAGCTGGAAAATAAAGGCATTTGCTAAAACCTCCAAAGTAAAGTTGTATTATTTGAAAGAAAGCCTAAGGGGGGTCAAGCAAATTTTAAAAAGAGCTTTTAGATGTCCCTTTCCAAACTGCTATCCCCTTGCTGCTCACTATGAGAACAAGCCCTCTCCATCCAGTCCTGTTTCCATGCATCTCCTTTACTTTGGAATATTCCCTCTGTTACTCACCACCCCCTTCTCATCACTCAGTTTTCTGCCAGCTCAAAAAACCTGCCATTAGGCCAGACGTGGTGGTGCACACTGTAAATCCCAGCACTTGAGAAACTGAGGCAGGAGGGTTGCTGCAAATTTGAGGCTAGCTTGGGCTACAAAGTGAATTCAAGTCCAGTCTGAATTGCATAGTGAAATCTTATCTCTAAAAAGGCCAAAAACAAAACAAAACAAAACAAAACCTGCCTTTCTTCCTCCATGGAGCTTCCCAGTTAGTATATTCTGTCTTCTGAACCATGACTGGACTTTTTCTGCATGGACATAACACTTTTTAATTAGTGTCATAGTAATTTATGTACATCTTATTCTCTCCTTTCAGTCAGTATCTTTCTGCTTCATCTCTGTGTCTGGAAAACAATACTCAATGCATATTTCTTGATTAAGTGAATGAAGCCATCAATTAACAACTCAGTCAATAACAATAAATAAGCATGTCCTTCAAAGTGTACTTTCTTTACATCCATGAGAAGCGTCTATTTTTATCTTCTCTATCTTCTCTATCTTCTCTATCAAAAGTTCAGCACTTATATCCATAAAAATACTCATTGCAAAATGATAAATATCCCGAGACATAATATAAATAACAGGATTGTAGGTGGTATTACAAGTAAAGAGAATAGTTATGAAATCAAAACCAGAGTGATCAGCCTAGGAAGATAGATTGCTATTGTGATATATCATTTTGAAAGTTGCTTTTATTACCATATTAAGCCAAGCACTGGGGAAAGCAGAAGATACACATTGTTTTATAAAATCTCCACACAAACTTGTGAGGTAGGTCCTTATATGCCCCTTCACTCTATGGATTAGGAAAATGAGACTTGAAGAGACCAAGTAATCTGCCCTAGATCACCCAGCCCTAAACTGGGTTTCGTGTATGACTCATGTATGACTTCATCTGTACTGTATTGCACTGGGAAGATCAGTAGGATTTAGATAAATGTGAATGGAGAATAGGAGCAAACACAAGGTCTAGGTAAAAGTACAGTAGCATAAAATAACCTATTCATCCCCCAGCATGCCAGACCACCAATTAACTCTTTGTGCCTTTGATTATGCCCTAGTGAAACCTACATGTGCTGCTGTATTTTCTCAGTTCACCAAGTACAGTATTAGAAATAATTTTCTGTAAGACAGAAATCTCCCTTGATTATTTTCCTATTTAGATATGTTCTATAGGATATCATGTATACAAATTTTGTTTATTAACGTTTTTTGCCTACTATTCATCTAGATTGTGTAAGCAAATTATCTGTATTTAGAAAATATCAGGCCTACTTCTAAGATTAGCTTTGCTCTGCTGGGGGACAATGGTCAATTCAAAATTATCTATTTGCCTCTCCTTTCTTCACACATAAAATTTTGTAGACCATTTTTTAAAAAGTGACAATTGGAGCCTCGATCTACAAAGGTCTGAAATGGGAACATGCCTGATACAGTCCACAATCAAGGAATGCAGTCTGCTGATGGACTGGAAGGAAATAAAGGAGATGCATACTTTTTTGAGGCAATAGAATATAATGTAGAAGCAAATCTCAGGCTTCAATGTGAAAAACATTAAATGAAAGACCAAAGAGGTTGGCCAAAGTTCCAACTGAAATAAGCAGGAAACTAACCAAAAGAAGTGTCAGGTTTGAAATAGTAGTCTGGTAGAGGTAGGCAGAGTTGACAGGCAGCAGAAAGAATTTTTATTAAGAGCTTCAGAGTCTGTTTTTCCAAAAAAAAAAGAAAAGAGATTTATTGCCAGTAGAAGCTTTATTTACATTTAGGTCTCTGTATAATTACCTCCAGATACCCACTGCTTAACCAAAAATCTTTGGTAATTGTGACCTTTACTCAAAATTGATGGGCACAGAGATTAGCTTCCTCCTTCTATTGACCAAAGTCAGCTGGGGCAGAAGACATGGTAATGAGAACAACAGGGAAGTTTAGGGATCACAGTCCGGGAGGAAGGAGAGTATACATGTGGCTGTGTGTGTGTGTGTGTCTATGTGTGTGTTCAGAGAAACTTTTTTAAATCGTCCTATAGTGAAGCCATCTCCTGTCAGCAACCCTGACATCAACAAAAGATATTGAAGTCCCTAGTTCTGGTACTCACAAATTGCTTAATTTTCATCTCTTTTGTTTGCAGTGTCTGAAAGGCTATGTCTACTATTCTCAGCTTCCACTGAAAGACACATGACTTTCAAACACAGGAGATTGTCACCTTATAATATTGTAGGCCACTTTGGGACACAGAGAGTGTATTTAAGTTAAAATTTACTTTGTTTTTTTGGAAGGGGAGGAAGGGTGCTGAGAATCAAACCCAGGACCTTGTACTTCCCAGGCAGGCACTGTGCCACTGAGCTATACCCCTGGCTAAAGTTATAACTTTCTAGCTTTGAAACATTTCTGGATGTGAATAATGTAGCCTGTATTTAGTGAAGCTTATTCCAAATTATTTGAAATATATAAATCTACTGTCATTCAGTCAGTAGGAGCCAAGGAAATACCAGAAAGAAGAGTTCCAGCTCTGGGATCAGACTAACCTGTATTTCAGCTCTAGTTCTATCACTAGAGATCTTTGAAAAGTTGCTTAAACTCTCTAAGCCATGGTTTCCTTGATAAAAGCTGAAACCAAAAATGTACTTCAAAAGTAAGCAAAATATCTAAGTAAGATAATGCAGGAAAAACTCCTAGAAAACAATCAAGCACAGAATAAGCATTTAGTGAATAAGACAAGTGATAACTATCACCCTCATAGGTGCATTTGCTACCAATGTACTTTATATATGTAAAATATAGAATATATAACATAGTTCTCTATTAGTGCTGAATCTATCTGTAGTACCTAAGTTATAATCTGACCCATGGTATGTACACAATAAATATTTATCAAATATGATTTTTATAGACTCTGAGACTCCCTAGAATACAGATACTATATGATAGCTCCAGTGTCAGATTATAAAAATGGAAAAGTTTCTGTTTATTTATATGTTTCTTCAAAAGTGTTTGAAGTTGCATTTAATGAATGCTTCCTATGATTTTGCATATATTAGCTCACTTAATCCTCACAAAAACTCTAGGTCATTCCCAGTCTTACAGAAGAGGAACTGGAGATGTAGCTTTCTGAGACTCAGCATTTGCAAAAAAGATTTGGGGCTCAAATCAGGAAGTCTTGAAACTACTAGACTCCCTCCCTATGTGTTTTTATTGTTGTTTCATTTCTTGATTTTTAACATAGAAACTATGAAAATGTATCTCCATTCTTCAAAGCAAGGTAAGAAGAAATACATTTGACAATGTTATATACTTGCCAAAAGCATAATTATACTAGGTGTTTGCAACTCATCACCTTTAACACACAAAGCTTTGCGTATGTTCACACTTGATAATGACCTCTGAGGCCCATGCAGGCAGGGACAGGCCTGGTGAGGCCTGGTTCTGACGCAGGTGGTAGAGTAGGTCCTTAATTTCACTCCTGCACGATAATCTTAGTTCTAAGTGCACGGTGCCGCTCTATAATGATAGTGGAACTGTTCTTTTGGGTCTAGAGTTATAAAGTTAACCAATGAATTAGCCGAGAGAAATAGACACAGAGGAAAAAATAGCACAGTTTAGTTGATTTTTTTTTTACTGAAGCAAAAAAATATACGTAAGAAGATTTTGACATTTTCAGTTCATTACATGTGACTCTGATGATCTGTAGTCATTTGTAATTTTGTTACAGAAATATGTAGAGCAAACCCTTAACTAGGAAGAGAGTCTACTGACCACCCAAATCGACGTTTCCACATAGCCTTGTCGTCTTCTCATCTGTAATTGTTTGGTAACCTCATTCTTACTTCCTGTGCCTGACCATTACCTTCTTCCTTCCTCGGAGGAGCAGAAACTGTACTTAAAATGGTCTAATAATGCCCCTGGAGACTGTGAGGTTAAACACTTCACATCCAGTTCCATATTTATTACAATAGCTCAGACACTTGACAGTAAATTAATATAATAGATCAGAATGTGCATCCATTACTTTCTAATCAATGGTTATTGAATTTTAGGGCTGTGGAAATCAAAACAAAGTTTGTTGGGTCTGGAAAAGAAATAGAATATCCTTATGTTTACCTTTCATTTATGAATCCAAATACATCATCTCGATGCATGTCTATTGCATTAAAAGTGCTAAAAGTGGACATTCATATTTATATGTGAGAGAATTTTATGTCACAAATATAATGATGATCATTACCATACTTAGTATTTGCTGTTTGATTATAGACACCACTTACTAGATTGATTTGAGCCTCATAAACATTATCAACTCTCAGCATCAGAAAAAGCCTGATTTTGAATATCTTAGAATATTATTTTATAGTCATTCACCCAATTCATCATTTGTACTATGTAATAAAATGTTAGCTTATATTCTTTTGCTATTTTTATTTAACAAACTGTATTTTAAAATATTGTTTTATTTACATAATCTTCTTTAAAATAAAGTAAAAGTACATAAACTTTAAAACACATCAATTTATCTTTTAAATGTTAATGACAGGCAGTATTCATTTAAATTTTCTCAGAAACAAATGGGTCTGACTTTTAAACCATCCTGGTATTTAGCAGATAGAAATAAATTCTAGTACTAAAAGTAATGTTACATTTTTCTGTAAGCAAGTTAGCGTTTCCCTTTCTTGGTGAAAAATAGTATAACAGAAGAATAAATAATTATGAAGTTATGATTGTTGTTAATTGCCTCTTTTTCATCCTGGTCATTATCTTTGCCAATATTGTCCCTCTAATCATTTTACTTTAGTCTCTTTGCTATCACATGAAAAATTATTACTGCTATCTCACATCGCAAGATATTTTTGGGCCAGGGATTTAGCTCAGCGGCATAAGCACCTGCCTGGTAAACGTGCAGTCATGAGTTCAATCCCCGGTATCTGGTGTTTCATAAAATGTCCATGTCTCTTACATGACAAACATCAGCAACCACAGTAAGGCTCTTAACCTTTGGTCCTCTTGATTCTCTCATCATCAAATCAAAGCCCAGAAAGGCAGGCACCAAAGTGAGAAGTGTGAAGTTATTTTATTTAGCATTACTTAAATGAAGGAAAGACCCTTCCTCTTTTTGAGTACAAATGGAAAATGTTGCTTTTGTAATTTACCAAATTTAATTAGCATGAGGGACTTATTCTTCATAATAAGTGTCCTAAAACTAGACTATTTCAACACAGGAAATTAAACTCGATTAGGCAAGACAACAGTCAAATTCATTATTTGCAATTCCAATTTGTTATTGAATATATTTAATATTTAATGTACACTAGGAACTTAATGCTTTCCAATGATTTATACCATAGTAGATACTTATTACATATGTTAGAATCTCTAGATCCAAGAAAAATCAATCACCATTGATTTTAATAGATTTTTTTGTTAATAACATTTTGTTTAAGATAGTCTACTTGTAGAGAACAGAGGTAATTATTTACATCATTCAGAATAAATTTTCCCAAGTTATAAACCTAGAACTTTGAGCTAAAAAGCTTTATATTTAGAGCAAAAGCTTCTTTCATATGAGTTGGGAAAGGCAGGGTAGGACTGAAGCAGTGTTTGGTTGAATTGTATTACTTCCTCTTCTTTCTCCTTTAGTTGGCATATAACTCCGTAACTTAAAGATATGAAATAAATTCTAAACATTAAAAGCTGATAACCTACACAGGATTTAAACAGATTTTATTTTTATTTGGGTATGAAATTTTGTGTTTCTACTAGAAGCTCCATAAATAAATGCCTACCATGCTGTACAACATAGAAATACAAAAAAAAAAAATCTGATCAAAGAGACATGGATTGAAATACCTGAGTTTTGGTCCTTACTCCATTGTTAGAAAAGAATTCAATTAAGGTATTTACCCTTTCTGAACTTCATTCTCCATGGAAATATACCACATTTCCTTTGTAAATTCAAGTCTCCCTAGATTATTTCATCTGTTTCCATTTACTTCAAATCTTTAACAATTCCTTCTTCCCTCTCATTCTCAACTGATTAACTTGTTTCCTATTTTCCTGAAACACTTTTATTTACTCAAAAAAGAATTTTTACAAGTTGCCACTCTTTTCTGCCCTCTACCTGCACCTGTGCTCTGTGTGGAACTGTCGATGGATTCCCCATGTTTCTGTCTAAAGCCTTTCTCTTGCGCATTAGCAGCATTTCCCCCACACTGAATCTCTGTACACTTTAATTCCAGTGGAGAAATATCATGCTGCATTTTCACCCACCTTAAAACAAGCCAACAAACAACCACGCTTTATAAAAACGCAGATTGGGAAAATACACTTCCTTTCCTATTTCTCTACTTTTCTTGAAACCAAATCAACAAGATTTTATTTCCATCACTCATCAAAACAATTTTATATTCTACCTGTCATACCCTCAGTTGTCTCCTGATTCTTCATAAACATCATTTGATATAATTGATCCCTCTTTTTTCCTATAAATATACCTTCCCTTGGCTTATATGACCTATCCTATTATCTTAGTGATATTCTTTCCTGAAACATGTTTTGTAGGTTAGCCCCCTTACTAAAAATCTCTAATTTGGAACATTCACTTTTAAACTCAGTCCACTATTATATTTTACCTAATACATTGTTGATCTCACCCAGCCTCTTTCTTTAAAAACTCATGTCTATGATAATGAACTTCATTGCTCTCTGGAGTCTGAACACCAGACTTTCTCAAGACATCCAGATGCATGTTCAACTTCTCATTTGTGTGTCTAACAAATATCTTAAAAATGTCTCCAAAGTCGAGCTCTCAATATTTCACCACCTCCATCCAACAACTCTTACAATCTTTCCCATTTTGATGTCAATTCTGTTTTTCTAGTTGCTCCAACTGAAAAACTGTGTCATCATTTACTCTCTTTCTCTTATATTGTATATCTGTTCCATAAGAAAATGTTGTCATCTAACCCCTAAACTCATATCCAGAGTTTCACCTTGTGTTAGTGTCACCTTCCCATCCTAATTCCTATGATTATCAAATAATGTCTAGATTATTACACTTGATTCCTGATGCTCTTCTTGCTCGTATCTTTTCTTTCTTTAATCTGTTTTCATCACAAATATGTATTAGATTATGTCATTCTTCTACCATAAATTCTTACCTTTCCACTTAGAGTAAAAGCCAAAATCCTTACTCTTGACCTCAAGGTATGATCAGTTGCCCCCATTTAAACATCTGATTCTCATTTTGGAAAGCCTTTCTGTGTTCTCTCAATTTTGGTCCTGAAGACCTCCTTGTGTTCCTCTGACACACCAGGCATATTTTCAGTTTAGGGTCTTACTAGTCCCTAGCCAACATGTTCTTTTCCAGAATATCTGCTTAACCCCTCTCTTGAAATCCTATTAAAATGCTAGCTTCTCAGAGAGAACTTTTCTGCCTCTGTATACTTTATATCTTATTTTCTATTTTATATTATCTTTTACATTCATCCTATCAAATATAAACTTCATTTATCTAATATATTTGTGGATATTCTTCAATGAAAATTTAATGAGGACAAAGATTTTATCACTCTTCAGTTCCTAGAGCCTAGCAAAGCATCTGGTACATGAAGATGGTTGATAAATATTTGTTAAATGTGTACCAAAATAAATGAACTCTGTCTGTGTCACATGTAGACTATAAGTTAGGAAGTTCAAGGGCACAATAAAACCCAGGTGCCTTTTGAGTAATTATTGAAAAAAGTAAATCATATATAGTATGTTCTTCCTTTTTTATTCTTTTTCAAATGAACAATATTAGCAATTTAACTTTTATAGGACTTTCAGTTTTCTCTTGAGAAGACTGAACTGACCAATAGTTTATCATGTAATCATTTGTATATGGAATCATTTGTCCAAATAAGTTTTGTTTGAAAGTCCTATATGTAGAACAGATGAGAGTAGAGATGAATAGTGGATATAACAAGGAATAGAACCTCTATCGATTTTCGCTATGGAATGTAAAAGTACCTGAGCCATGTGATCATCTAATCCAAAAGCCCTATCATTCTAGCTATAATAATTCTTATTAACCTGTATATTTTATAAACAAAAAGTCCCTTTTCTTTAACTTTACTGGATATCACTATATTAACAATATTAAGGAAATATTTCTTGTATTCTTTAATAGTTTACATGATCACTATCCCCAACCACAAAATACTGATTAAATTCCCAGAGGACCTTCTTAGGGACTTAGATGATATAGTAGTCATTTTCCCCATCTCTAGGACAAAACACCCAACACTTGCCACTGAAAGACACATTCTTTATTTTAAATGATTTTTGTCCTTAAATCATAGGGCCATTCAGGTGTATCTTATGAAATGCTTTAAAGTAAGAACTAGAGTAAATACACACTTTATCCTTTTTCTCATAATTTCTTGTGATTTTTCCTTGGTGCCCAAAATCCCCTTCCCTGTGAATAAAAGGGAATGTATTAACCTAGTTCATGATATCTTAATCCCAAAGAATCATATTTACATAATGGGTCAGATGGCTATGAGCAGGGCAATCTTTGTGATTAAGAACCACACCATTATTACTAGGAAGCAAAGAAAATACTTCACTTATTATACCTTAAGATTCTAGGTTTTGTGGCCCTTCTTTCTTTGGGACAAAATTTCAACACTTAAAAGACATGCCTGTAGAAGACAATTTGAAGGTATTTGCTAGTTTCCCCCAGTGCAGGCATATACATGTCTACCTCCTTACCAGACATGAGCCAATCTGAACTTTTCAGACTTCCTTCCAAGATTAGAAATGGCATCTTAAAAATGTTCACCTCTCTATTAGTATTTAAACTCAAAAATAGCATATGGCTGAGATAAGACCTGAATCTGGAACTGTGGGTGCAGTTGTGTACAGCGAAAGTGAGTCAATAAAGGGTAAAGAAAAGACAAATGATATGGGAGGACAGAAAAGAAGACTTGTGAAAAATGAGAAGACTATGAAAACAGAGGAGACAAGTGACCTAAACTGTAATTGAAAAACTCCTTTTATCCCTAGGTTTAGTAGTTCTTTTTTCTAGATCTTTTCAGAGTTGAGTTCCACATCATTCCTTTGAGCTCATAGAGATGACCCTGTACCCTGACAATAAAATTGGCATTTTAACTTCAGCATTTTGAATGGATATCTGTTTTACATAGTACTACTATTCCCAAAGTAGATACTATCATAGTGAGCACTTCAAACAGAAAGGCAAATGCATTGCCCCTTTAGCAGCTTTGATTGATTCCATGGTTTGCCATATTAATTATCCCACTGCCTCTCATCTGTGTTGTGCTACTATAATTTCAATGTTGTAGGTACACAGATATAGAAGGTTCTACCTCCTATAATGGTCAGTCTCTCACAAACCATATGTGGGGGCATGACCTTCATACTGCATCTATCTTGGAATCAGTCAAAAGTTATATAATTGAATAAAATATATATAGAGAAGCTTTCCTATAAATTATTAGATGATATAGTAGTAATTTTCCCCATCTCTAGGACAAAACACCCAACACTTACAACTTAAAAAAGAGAAGTTTATTTAGTTCATGGTTTCTATGGGTTCAGCCTATGGCCAGCCAGCTCCAAGGCAGAAACCACAGGATAAAAGATCCAGGCAGAGGAAAGCTGCTTACAGTACGGTGACCAGGAAGCAAAGAGAGAAGACAAAGGCCAGGGATGACAATAGACCCTTCTAAGCCATGTCCCACACCTTTCACCCAGGCCCTACTTCTGAACATAAGATTTCGGAGGGATAGTTTAGATCTAACCCATAATAGAGAGTAAAATGTTTTAAAGACAGGTGAATCAAAACTTTTCAAAGAGTTTAGAAAACATTATTTTTAATTTATTCCATTTGAGTAGAACCCACACAATAGCTACTTACATACTTTTTTAATAGAGAAAGAATAATACTGAATCAGTTTCTGCAACCACAAAGTCATAGAAATTACATTTTGATACTAAAGTGAATATTTGCCATGCATGTTATATTTTCTAATACCTATATAAATAGCGTGCCTAAAAGATACCCTTCAACTATATACAAATTACATGGAGAAACGGGAGAGTTCCTTTTGTAAATGCAAGACATTGCTTTGAGTCCATTTAATCGCTGTCTTCTTAGTGAAGCCGCCCATGATCCTTTTGCCTCAGGCAAAGTAAAGTCTTCTTTTGAGGCCAATGGCCTTTCAGATGTATCCTGTATTTACTATAATGATTTGTTTGTTTGTTTGTTTTCCTTTGAAACAGGTTTGTTTTTTGTTTTGTATTTTCAGACAGGGTCTCCCCATTCAGTTCAGGTTGGCCTCAAATGCTCAACAGTCCTCCTGCGTAGCCTCCCAAGTGCTAGGATTTCAGGTGTGTGCTACCATGCCCGGCAACAGTAAACTTCTTGAATAGGAATATTGGCCACTGACCAAGAGCAATAAAAAAGAAGTACATTTATTGGAGGAGGGCTGAATGAGGAAGAGACCGTTCAATTTATAGTTCAAGTAAGATTAAACCTAAAGTGCCTTTCAGACTTGCAGATGAAAAGGTACAGTCAATTATATGCATCCTAAGAACAGGGTAAAGGTGTAATCTATAATTAGAGATCTGGAAATAATCGGAATGTGATTGATACTTACAATCATAGTAATTAATGAAATTTGCCTGAAAGAACATGTCAAGTAGAAAGAGAAGCCAAGGATAAAGCTTCAGAGAATGAATCACATTTCCTAAAGTGGGTTTTTTCAAACCGTGACAGATGTAATACACAGGCAATCCAAAGGGAAGCTACATTTACATAGTTAAAGACAAGCGGACCAACGGATTTAAATCCAAATTTCACCGCTTTCTGACTGGGTGGCCATGGAAGAGTAATGCATTTCTCTCTGCTGAAATTTCCTCCTCAGCATAGTAGGACCGAAATACCTACATTGTAAGTTTAAAATAAGAATTTAATGAATTCGTATTTAATACAATATCTGATATGTAAACACAATGTGTATATAAAATAATTTTTTTTTTCATTTTATTTTCAAGAGAATAAAACAAAAGAGGGCAGAACAGAGCAGATCAGAACAGGACAACATAGGCAACACAGTACTTTACATTAAAGCAACAGTAGCTATCACAATATCTCTTTCTCTGCTATAGTTGAGCATAGTTTCAAATTAAAATAAATTTTAAATAAAAAAGTAAAAATTCTTAAATCACTCTAGAATTTCTTAAAATTTTTTGACATTACTCACCTATAAAATTTTATCGAATATAAAAAAATTCTAAAACCAGTTAAATTCAAGTATGCACTGTTAATTTAATGTAATATTTCACATCATTCTTACCCAAACTAAATAACAATTCTGAACATGTATTAAGGTACTGGCTGCAGGTTGCTTTGACTTTGCTTCTGTGTCCGTGTGCCATGGGATAATCAGTCCTCCCACTACTTTTCCATGTTGGTATAGCACCCTAAAATACTATTAAACCTTAGACAATATTCTTTTCTCCCTCATTGAAGACAATTAAAGCAGCACCATCCAGCATTAATGCCTTCATATATATAATTGTAGGGAGCCTGAGATCGCATGGAACAAATTGGTTAGGGTGTTATCACCCAGATGACCTAAAATGCATTTTTATTAAGATTCAAGAAATCATGAGAATTAAGACAGTAGCTCAATCTTCTTATCAAGAGTTTATGACTTAGCAATGTATCACCTGCCTGCAGTCTATGAATAAGAATATTCAATGTTGCTATGAAGGAGAATGATAGTAATAAAAGGAGTGTTAGGGTACGAACCTTTGGGAAAGACAACACTGAGCATATTAGAGGATGAAAGGGAAGAAACGAGAAAAGAGGAAGAAGTTGAAAGTAAAATGAGAATTGGCTGAGAGATAAAGATCTTAAAAGAGACAAGAGATAGGAATCAAAAGCAGACATGGAAAGATAGGGTAGAATAAAAGGAAGTGAAACTCAATGCAAGTTTGTAAGTTTGGCTCATATAGTATTTCAGTTTTTTTAATTTCTTTTTTTAAAATTTAGTTACTTCTTGCTATATAAAATACAAAAGCAACAAAATTTGTTATGAAGATTTTGGGCAGGCTTTTACCCTATAGCGTATCTCACAGACACTGGGAATATATGTATAGGTTAAATCCTATAAAACACCTCAACATTAGTAGACAGATTGATCAAGATGCATACAAAGGTGACGCAAGTGTTGCTATTCAGAGTTCGGGAACTGAAATTAGTGTTTTCAGTTGCTCTAATTGTTAATGAGAGGTATGTGTATTACAGCATCCTAAGAAGACAGCTGGAATGGAGCCAGCCTGAACTAAAATTTTAAACATAGAGACTTATTTTTCCCTCAATAAAAAAAAAGTTTTAGAAATTAATCATTTTATTTTGGAATGAAACCTGAAGGCTACAGGGCAAGTCTGGGCAGCCAACTTACCATAGTTTTAGCTGCTGTATAGGTGGAAAAAGACTTCCTGAAATCCTTGTTTATACCAAATCCTGGTGCCAAAAAGGTGCCCCATGGTTCAAGGAGTGATGAATCATAAAAATTAATGAAGCATTTTCTGTGTCGGTATTTTGAGCCACTGTTTTAAAGCAGTAATGGATCAGATACTGAAAATCTATTTGGGATTTCTAGAATTATGAACGTAGATAGTCTGTGGGTCAAGTCCACAATACACTGAAAACATTCTCTCTCTGGCATGTGAGAATAAATAGAAGAGATGTTTATATGGAGAAAAGGGAGGGAAGGAGAGCGAGAGAGAGAGAACCAAAAATATATAGTTTTGAAAAAGAAAACCTTGTGTAAATATCTTAATACCATATTTATGAGATCACAAGATTAATACAAGTTACCCTTGACCTCTACAGTTACAAAAGGTGCTCAAAGTAGTGACCATCAGCTTCAGATACCTATTAGTATGGCAAACTTCTGGAGTGTGTATACATTTTTTGGCAGACTATACATATGTGTGTGTGTGTGTGTGTGTGTATTCTTTAATATATATTTTATCTATAATTTGCTTATTATATATAAATATATGAATGAATATGGTCACTTGGTAGCAGAATATGATGATGTTGATATCCACATTAAACATAGAAAATGAGCTCAAGTATTTGGCAAAAAATGACACTTTACAAATTGATCTATAGCTCTACCTAATTCTCTTGTGTAGGACCACATATTGCCATCGAGAGTCAGTCAGAGTACATACAAGAAACAGAAACCATTCTATTGTTCACAAAAAGAGCTTTAAGTCAGGAAACTAAATATTTGTGATATCACTAAAAAAGTTAAGGAATGGGAATTAGCAGGCTGCCGCTGGACCAAAGTCAGTACCACATTCCCATAACATGAATCTAGAGACAAAGGAAAATGGACAAAGAAAAATCACCACAG